>CM071609.1:19280644-19518371 GCA_036365135.1 Miichthys miiuy | reverse complement strand
TATATGTGAATTTTTTTTTCACTTTCACTGCATGGGTTAGGCAAATATTTTATTCAGCCTTCAATAGCAAATCCAGGGATGCTGCTATCCTTATCAACAAAAGAATTCAGTTCTACCCCGACCAGATCATATATGATCCCCATGGGTGTTACATTACAGTGAGTGGCACGTTATATCCAACTTTAGTTGTACTAGTTAATGTTTATGCCCCTAATTGGGACAACCTAAATTTCATAACTTCTCTCTTTTCAAAAATTCCCAACTTGGATACTCATCGTCTCATTCTATTCTCAAAAGAATTTTACTTATCTCTCCAAAGTACACCATGCTTATTCCCGCATTGATTTTTTTTTTATAGACAGGGCTCTTCTACCTACTGTAAAATCTTCTGAATATTCTGCTGTCGTTATTTCTGACCACGCTCTTCATATTTTAGACCTAGCACTCTTACTTCACACCTCAAAACAATGGAAGTTTAATACCGGGCTGCTAGCTAAAGATGAGTTCTGTGATAATATTTCAAAAAAGATTAGTGCTTTCCTTGAGAATAATAAAAATGAGTCCACTTCACCCTCTATCTTATGGGAAACATTAAAAGCAGTAATTAGGGGAGCTATTATCTCATACATCTGGTTAGGAAAAATAAACAAAAACAACAAGAGCTTATTGATGCAATTCTCAGCATAGATAGAGAATATTCAATCTCTCCCAGTCCAGAATTGTATGTTAAAAGGGTCAAATTACAGTCTGATTATGACCTTCTCTCTACCGATAAAGCAAAATACCTTTTAAGATGGACTAAAGGCACATACTATGAATATGGCGATAAAGCCAGCCGTCTCCTCGCCCTCCAACTTAGACCGCAATGGTTAACTTCTTAGATAGCATACATATACCTGTCATAGATTCTCACGTTAAAGAAGAGTTGGAAAAGCCTATACAGATGGAAGAATTAATTTCATGCCTTAAATTAATGCAAAATAACAAAGCCCCAGGGCCGGATGGATTTCCGGTGGACTTTTATAAAAAATTATTCCATCAACTGGCTCCTTTGTTACTAGACATGTTTAATGATTCACTGAAGCGGGGTTCTCTGCCTCCAACTTTAAATCAGGCCTCAATCACAATTCCCAAAAAGGACAAGAACTTAGATGAATGCAGCAGCTGGAGACCTATAAGTTTATTAAATTCAGATGTGAAACTTCTAGCTAAAGTGCTACCATGTCGTTTGGACCCTTGTCTACTAGGCATAATTTCCCCAGATCAAACAGGGTTTGTTAGAGGTCGGCAACTTTCAATTAATATTAGAAGACTTCTAAATATTGTGCTTTCTCCTAACACATCTCAAACTGCTGAAATGGTCATATCCTTAGATACAGAGAAAACCTTTGATCGTGTTGAGTGGGATTATTTGTTTTCTGTTTTGGGGAAATTTGGCTTTGGGTCTTTTCAAAGGTCTGAACATTTCCCTCTATCAAGAGGGACACGCCAAGGTTGCCCTATGTCTCCCTTGCCTTTTGCCATAGCAATAGAGCCTCTTTCCATTGCTCTTAAATCCACTTCTTGTTTTACTGGAATTGTCAGAGGTGGTCTGGAACATCAAGTATCTCTCTATGCTGATGATCTTTTCAAAGACCCAGTTAGCTGTGTCGATAATATTTTACAAACCCTGATCATTTTTGGATCGTTCTCAGGTTATAAATTAAACATTAACAAAAGCGAGTGTTTTCTGGTGAACAAAGCAGCCAAACAGATCTCATCAAAGGCACTACCATTCCGATTAGCTCATAATAGTTTTCGTTACTTAGGTATTAATATTTCTCATTCCTTTCCTTTATTACACAAAAATAATTTCACTAAGCTGGTTACTGAAATTAAGATTGATCTGGCACGCTGGGAATCTCTCCCTCTCTCGCTAGTAGGCAAAATTAATTCAATTAAAATGAACATTCTTCCAAGATTTTTGTTTCTTCTTCAGTGTCTTCCTATTTTTCTATCCAAATCGTTTTTACAAACCTTAGACAAAGCGATCTCAAAATTTATTTGGGCCGGTAAGATTCCAAGAGCATGTCGGATAACATTCCAAAGAGGGAAATCAGATGGGGGTCTTGCACTACCTAACTTATTATTTTACTATTGGGCTGCCAATCTTCAAAAATCCATGCCTGGTGTAATTCTCCCAGCTTGGACTGGTGTATAATGGAAAATATTTCTTGCTACCCCTCATCTTTGGCAGCTCTGGTTTGTGCCCCTCTAACTTCCCGTTATCCTAGTTATATTCAAAACCCGATTGTTCTTTCCTCTTTGAAAATTTGGAAACAATTCAGGCAACACTTAAAACTTTCAGCTCCCCTCCCATTAAGTCCTATTTGCTATAATCATTTATTCCCCCCCTCCAATACAGACATAACTTTCGCTTTGTGGAGAGAGAGAGTGTCACGGCTAGAACTATGGCTTAAACCCAAACGCACGACTTGGGAGACAAAGTGTAAAATAAACAAATCTTTTATTATGAAAGTACAACAGAAAATCACTCACTGGGAGGAAAACACTATATGATCCAAGAAAACAAAAACCACGCAAGAGAGGGAAAACCTACTAACAAAATCAAGGATAAAGAAAACAAATGAAAAACCACTCTTGCGAGGGAAAAATCTATAAAGAACAAAGGCTTGACAAAGTATCAACAAAATATACAAAAACCTGACAAGACACGGTCAAAAGTAGTAATGAACTTGACTTGGTTGAGGAGCTGGTTCACAGGTACGTAGGACAAGACGAACTGGCAACAGACAAAGGGAGACGCAGACAATATGTACACATGGTAATAGGGAACAGATGGGAACAATCAGGGCGGGAAAGACAATCAGACAGGTGGGAAACACACCAGGGGAAGAGCAAGTTATCTGAAACGAGAGGAGGGGGAAATTTCAAAATAAAACAGGAAACCACAAGACAACCTAAACCTAACCGGCTTTCTTAGTCATGACAGAGAGGTCTGGTTCATTTTAAGGAATCTTTGCTACTTTTAATGATCTCCGTATTAAATATAATCTACCTCAATCTCATATGTTTCAATACTTCCAGATACGGAACTATGCTCGTACACACTTTGACGTACACAATTGAGCTTCTCTCCCTTTCAATGGCTCGCAGTAAGATTTCAGTATTATACGACCTCATATCATCTTCAAATGTATCTTCCCCTGAGAAGGTCAAAGATAGTTGGGCAAGGGAGCTCGGCTTTGGTTTGTCAGATGAGTGGTGGGAAGAGGCACTGATGAGGGTTAAGTCCACATCTTCGGGTGCTCGTCTTAGTTTAATCTAATTTAAGTTCCTCCATAAAATTCATCTCACAAAAACCAGACTTAGTAGGCTATTTCCAGGCACAAACGATATCTGTGATAGATGTGGTTTATCCCCCGCAGATCATGTTCATATGTTTTTTTCCTGTCCCAAGTTAGTCAACTTCTGGTCATATTTTTTTAAATCATTAAGCAAAGTCCTTAATATCATGTTAGAACCCTGCCCACTGATATCTATCTTTGGAGTACACCGTACTCCGACTAGTCTCACTAAGAAAAACTCTGATGTCGTTGCCTTTGCCTCGCTTATAGCCTGCAGATGCATTTTGTTAAACTGGAAAAGTCCAAATGCCCCTCCTTCTACTTCTTGGTTAAATGATTTAATGTCTTTTTTATCTTTGGAAAAAGTTAAATATTCTCTAAGAGGTCCAGCAGCCAATTTTTTTATAAAAGATGGAAACCTCTCATCACTTATGTTAACACCCTCACCTCTCTGGATCCTAACTAAATTGATTTGACGCATCCAATTTTTAATTATCTATTTACTTATTATTATTTTCATTATCTAATTTTATATTGTACACACTGAGCATCCTTTATTTACTTATCTATTGTCCTTAATATTAGTAATATTCTTTCTCCATTACCTCCCTTTATACGTTATATTATTTATTTTAGTCTATTATTAATTTATTTCCTTCTTCCTCACCATTCAATTAATTTTCTCATATGTATTTTTACTTTTTTTCTTACTTTATTCGAATTATTTATATATCATTGTTATTATTTATTTTCATTTTATTTAATTTTATGTAATTTTATTTTATTTTTTCTCCTCTCTCCCTCATTGGTTTTGGGAGAAGTTGTTTTTTCTTGTTTGTTGTTTTTAGAAAAAAAGGCAGGGGAAACAGCTGTGGTATAACTCTATACCTTGTATTGATAACTGTGAAATGCTGATCTCCAATAAAAAAAATTATAATAAAAAAAAAAAAAGAATGAACCTACTGTTCAGCTCCTAATACAAAAAAAAAAAAGAAATGTGCTTAGCAAAAGTTCACTAAAAAATACTGCTTCCATTTTTAAGCATATTTCCCATGTTGTCAGCAAAGCCAGCAGACTTTGGGTGATCCCGTTGTTCTCCATAATCTCTGTTAAATGATCATCTTCTTGCTATCTGACATTAAAAAAGGCCTTCTCTGGGTTTCTCTCTCTGATGTCCACCACCTCCATTCTTCAACAATGCAGCCGTCGATTGTGATTCATCTCCAGGTCCAGTGAGCTCCTCAGGAATTCTTCAGCAGATCACATCTTTCAGGCCAGGTAAAGCATCAAATCATCTCTAGATTTTTACCACCACCACTCTACACTCCATTGAGGAAAAGTGGCATACTCCCTTCTGATTGCCAAAAGACTTATTTTAATAGTAATACCAAATAAAATCCTATAAGTAATAGCAACTCACCTTATGTTTCTCTTTTGTGGATGGAGGTTATGATGACGAATCTGAGAGGAGGGTGCTTAGTCACAAAACCTCTTAAAGCTAAATATACATGTAAAAAAATGTTTCTCTCAGATCAGTCGTCTGTCACCCCTCCCGACGTTATCAGGACTGTTTTGGCTAGCGGCCTGCAGCTTGATTTGGCATAACAACAGTCTACAATAAGGCACAGCTATCTTTATGACCTTGTGGCTACGCTAAGCTTTTGCAGTGTCGGCTAAATATTTTTTATTTCTGGAGCCTCATGTAGAAAGACTGAGAGATATTGAGCTGCTGTTCGGATGGAAACATGCTTAAGTTCGGAGATCCAAAACTAAGATCGGAAACCTGCTGTACTTCATGTTCCCAAACAGAAACGTGCAACATTCAAGAAGTCTGACACATCAGGTAACGTTATAGATGGAGCTGCTTAGTTATCTGAGGGCAACAACCAAATCCAAAATACAACCTGCTGTCGCTTTGAGGTCATGACTGAGTGTCATTAAAAGTGAGTGTAACTGTTGATAGTTTGACAGCAAACACTATCTATAGGTTGTTATCTGTTGCTCATTTGAGTCTGAGAAACCAAAACTGCATAACAGTGCAAAACAGACCTCATAATTGTCTTGTAACCAGAAAACAGGTGTAATGTATTTATAGATATGTGTAATGTGCACTTAAATAACTTGTGTGGATGTATCAGGGTACTAGCTAATAGAAATACTGAGGCCATGAATCCTGCATATGACTCTTAATACATACAAGAAAGATAAAAAAATATGTGAATAAATGACTTAACAGTAGTCTTCCGGTTAGTTAATAATTTCCAGACATGCTTATTAAAAGGTGATGATATAATTTTTTTTTTTTTTTTTAACGTAAATGTTACAAAACATGCAAGTATAGAGAGCAACTTAATGGTGATGTAAGCTGGCTAATTTGGAAAATAGAAGTTGATAAAGTCTCTAATCATTATTCTGGTAAGATATTTCCATACTTGGGGCCCCTTAGTTAAAAAATAAAACATTACTAATATTTGGACCAAACAACACTTTACTGATTTACTCAGCTACCCACATTCATCAGGAAGGATTTTTGCATATTAGTATGCTTTCGTCCCTCCCTGACATCACTACATTTGTCTTGGAGTGCCAGAATAAACATGAAGGCAGCTATTGATATCAGCCAAAGTACATTCAAAGAAGTGGCCTCTAAAACAATCCAAGAGACTGAGATTATGTGGAGAACTAATGAATTATTGATGGTTAACACCTTTACAGCAACTCCTCCTCATCATCTGGCCAAGTGAGTTCAGGAAGTTTAGACAGATTCATCTCTGACTCAGCAGCTGCAACTGATATGTGCAGCTTGGAGGAGGAGGGGGATGAGTTGTCTAAACAGGGAGCAATGCTTACTATGTAGTCGTGTGACACAGCAGTCTGCCCCCCGGCCCAGCTCCTCCTCCCACTACCACTACCACTCCTGCCCCTTATCTATCCACACTGGCTGAGACACATGTATTCAACTTCTCTCTCACTCTGCCAGTAACCTTGGTAACCCAAAGTGCAGCAAGTGTTGAAATTAAAGCACTGCAGTAGCCTGGATTAAACAGGTTGGAGCTGAAGAGAGGGCAAGGAAAATAACATCAGGCTAACCAGTATAATGTTTTAAATGCCAGAGGTCAGTAAGAAAACAGCTATATGCATCACATCTTCACAGTTTGTGTCGAAATCAGTGACATAGACCCAGCTGCAATTTCTGAGTATAGATTTTAAATATTGCTCTGTCAGTAGTCAGTAGTGGGAAACTTAGACTACTTTCTTTTTCTTTGTTTGTGGGATTTTGGGCCTGTTCTTAGCTATATTGTCCATTTTTGGCTTTTTGGGTGTTTTTAAGAGTTAAAAAAACATATCACTTTGTCCAAATGTAATTATGACCTTTCACTATCATGCTGCCATTTGTGCTAAAGTGATTTAAAAAAAAAATACTGGACCACTGACATTGTATCTGTCCTGTCTGTATTATACTGCTTCACGTCCTCTTTCTGTTTTGCATGAGATATGAGATAGGGATGAAAGGCAGACTGGTGATTGTATGTAACAACGGTGAGTAAATGTTTTCCTCTCAGCTGAAGTATGAAATGACCACAGATGGCAAATGATCTTTGGTCTTTTTTTATGCCTCTGCAGGCGATAGCCAGAAATGTTTTTGGGTTGTCTGTCCGTCTGTCCATCCCATTCTCGTAAACATGATATCTCAGGAACGCCTTGAGAAGATTTATTCAAATTTGGCACAAATGTCCACTTGGATGTTAGACTTTGGTTGTTAAAGGTCAAAGATCATTGTGAACTCACATTTTTGGCCATAGCTCAAAAACACATACATTACATACATTAATTATGGCAAAATTTCAACATAAATGTCTAATAGGATAAAATGATGACAAAGGTCAAAGGTAAACTTTACCGTGACATCATAGGCCTTGTTCAAAGCTAAAGTTCAAAATTCATTTTTTGTCATATTCGGATTGTATCCAGAATAATTTTTTCCTACAGAACTCTTCCACTGTACCTCTGTATAGAGGTGATGATCTAACTTTGGGGTTTTGAGAGCTACAGGACAGACAGGACATCATGTTCAGTACTGATCATCAGACTCTGATCATGTTCACAGTGCCATACATAGACAGCAGCTGGGTAAAACATTAAGTGGGTCATCTAGTTTATTAATTTCATAGGAGAGAGAAGAGCTTAATCTAAAGAATTAATATAGTAGTTTGAAAATCACATTGGTTCATGACTGTAAGGTTGCAGGTTATGGTGACTATGGAAGCCAGTTTAGGGATATGAAAACAGAAAGAGCTGCATCATCCTTTGTTCCCAAAGCTGCTGTGTTTCTTTCACTTCTTATAAAATGAACACAGTTTATTTCTGTGAAATCCTGTGAAACCACTTTCTAAGAATGAAAGACTGAAAGGGCCCCAGAGGGCCACTGCAGGTATGAGCATGACTGTATGTCTGCCTTCCTGTATGTTTTACTGTAGCCTGCTTGCTGCTCTGTAGCTCCATGTCTGAGATAAATATTTGTTAAGTTCATATCTAGTTTTTCCCATTAGTCATCAGGGATGGAAAAGATTGTGCTGTCAGGTAAAACTCCATTATAGGACATACTGTATATATTGTATTTTTTTTTCTTTCCCAGTAATATCTGTCCTACTTTCAGGTTGTCTTGATGAATTCTACTCTACGTGTACTGCTGCAGGTTATTTCCATGGCTCTGCCTGTCACTCAGGATGATCAGTTTTACAACATATGTGTGACAGTAATTGAATCCGCCTTGGTGGGTGGCTTCATGCTTGCAGAACACCATATAATTGAAAAGTCTTAGGTATGATTTGTCCTTTTTTATTTATTTATTTGATTTTCTACTATATAATGCTTTGAGTAAAACCATCAGTTAAATGCACCCTGACCATCCTCGCTTCCTAGAATGAGTAATATGGGTAAACATCACTCTCTTGTTTTCCCTGAATGTTACAGGTAGTCTGTCTCTTAACAACATGACTCACTTTCACTCCAGGAACTTTCCTCATGGACTAGGAACCTTTGGACAAACTCAGTGTGTTTTCACGGCAGGGACAAAGTCTAAAATTAGTTCTGGGGACAATATTATGCCACCCAAAAAGTCCCGGCGCTTTGGGGGTGGGGCTGTCAGTGCTGAACATTTATAATTGGTCAAGTACTCGCAGCATTTTATTTCAGCCACCATTTACAAGAATCTGCAGCTACAAACCAGTTTGTTTTTTGTTGCATCGACACATCAACATGGAGTAACAGAAAAAAACATATGACAAATGGAGCGATTATGAAGTCCAGACCTCCACAGCCATCGTCTTTTTATATGCCAGTGGACTAATTTGCTTCGCGGGTCTTTAGACCATGGTGAAAATAGACAACAACAGGCTGGAGGAACGCTTAAGGTCTTTGAAAAGTGGGAGTTAACGTTCTGGGTACTTTGGGTGGAAACGAGATCTTCAAATGTTATCTGTAGTATTAGTTTAGAGGAAAGACCTGCCCTTAGGTCATCTTCCACTATTATTTGTCAGTAATGTTAAACCTTTTATTTTATTTTGTATCCAGCTTCCACCTTGTCTTCTTCAGATACTAATTTCAGATATTTTGACAACCTGTCAGAGAGTATGCCTAACTTTGTAACCAGTTTAACAAGTAACCAAGGCCATTTAATGCAGGGATCTGCAGACAGGATTTTGTTTGTTAACACGTTTGTTTTGTTTCCTTTTATTACACTTCACTTCATGCCTGTTATTAGCTTGTAAACAGTGCTACTGAAATGTAACTATGATAATCAGATTAAAACTTCTTCCCAGTCTGCTTGTGGATGGAGAATTGCTAGGTGTGATGAGACAGTGAATGATGTTTGTCTTTCGACAGGAAGTGCTTGATGGTGTCACGCAGTTGTCTTTGTGTTGTTGTGGTCTCAGAAGATGTGGATGTCAGACAGACCTGTGACTCACCTTGAAACACCTAATCATTTCATAATCATGTCATTTTAGTCAATACCTGGTGTATGCCCACAATGGACATAAATATTCTTTACTTCTATCTTGGTTAGACAGGCAGTGGTTTCATACTGTGTCCAATCATGCATACTCCCTATCTTGAACAAATCCATAAAATAAGATTTTACACATATTTTACATACTGTGTTCGATTGCTACACTTCAGCCTGTTTCACAATAAATATAACACTCAACCTCCCCACATCATCTCCTTCTGAGTAAGCATTTAGATATATGTTATCTTCATTCAAAGGTTGTTTATATCAGGCCATTAGTCTGAGTCAGAATTACTCTTCCCAGGAGCAGAACCACACTGTCAGGCTCACATGCATGTAGTGTTGCAATAAGTGATTAAAATCTGAGTGTAGTCCCCCTTCACTAAAAATGTGTTTTGCTTATTGTTACTTCACTTGTATATTTGAATTTAAATGTGCAACATGATGTATGTGCAGAGTCTGACACTAGAAGGTTGTGTCACATTCATCTGGTGTAGGAGGAACGTTTCTGTGTGCACAACTAGTTTGTAAGCCTATGTAACTTACACAATTGTGTAACTTTAGGTAGAAGACATCTTACATCCAGCAGGTAAGATTTTGAAATAAGAAATAATCACATTTTCATTTTCAATGAGGAAGAAGGATGTTATGTTATGGAGGTCAAAGCCAGAGTACCTGGATGCTTGACGATATTCCTGCAGCCCAATAAGGATGATGAGTGTAAATGCTCGCAAAAAAAGGACAAAAATGTACATATAGAAAGAATCAACATAACTTGAATAACAGGAAGGTCTTGCACTTTAAAGTGATTGAGGTTGATGAGATTATCAGATGCTGTGTGTGCTGGTCAACATGCTCAGTGAATCTGGCCGCCACTTCACAGACTGTAAACAAGCCCTAATTAGTAAGTCAAGCTATTAAATGTCTCCCTGTCACCAGAGCTGCTTGTTTGTGCACGGGACTTTGGCACGAGATCCTACAAATAACCCTCTATAAACATTTATGGAGTGTTTTTTTTTTTTTTTCAGAGTTGGTAAACATATATATGGTGTGCATCCATTTCACCGTCGGCTTGGTTTGAAATGGTTTGTCTGTACTGTACTTTTCAAAATCACTCTAGAATGATATTTAGGAAATGAGTATAACTTTAATGTTATAGTACACTTCATTATGAACAGTACATGCAAAAGTACATATTTGGTTCAAGAATCTTCCATCAGTCTTTCATCTCAGCTGGCTGAGCTGTTTCTTTGCGTCAGATCTCACTGCTGACAGTCTCTAATCCGTCTGGCCAGCAGCCTGGAGGAGGAAACATTGTTCAGTCTCAGTGTTTACATCTCCTGCCTCCTCCGGGTGAACAAACCCTGCTGCTCAGAGGAAAAGCGAGAGTCTGCAGTTTTGCTGAGAAATACCAAGGTCCATCCATCTCTGAATATCAACAGCTGGCAGTAAAAAATAGAACCACCTTTCATTAACCTTCACCACTATTTCCTCCATGTTTAGAGTTGTTTTTCTCTTTTTAAATCTAACTGATACCTGGCTCGGATTTGGTCCATTTAAGATGATTCTGTGTGTGGCAAAGTGGGACTGGCTTTGCTTTCTATCAGGAGACCCTATTAGGAGTAAGGAGCATGAGAAGGATAGTTTAACTCTTGGTCTTTTTTATCTTGTTTCCCTTTCATGCATGGCTTCTCCTATTCCAAACTCTCTATAACTGCAAAGACACCCTAACCGCTGACCTTCAGAAACGATAATGCTAACAGTGTTTACAAAATGAACATTGAACAACCATCAGCTGGATTTTACACATTAAACCCAAAACCCTTTTTTTAAGCAGTGCATAACCATGTGAGTAGTGAGTGAACTTTGCAGCCAAAGGTCTGTTAAAGGAAAAGAAGAGGAAAGTAAGAAGTAGAGTTAGAGAGAATAGAAGGAAGGAGAAAACAGGAAAGAAAAGGAAAAGAAGCAGGAGGAGTGAGGGAGAAAAAGAAAATTAGACCAAAATAGGAGAGGAAGAAAAAACAGGAGAAGCAGTGAGATGAGTAGAGGAAAGCAGGAGGAGGAAAAGCAAGAGAGGAGAAGGGGAAGGGGGCAGAAACCGGTCTGAACCAGCGTAGGCTGACTCTTGGGGCTATATACCCCTCCTCACTTCCCTCCCTCCTCCTCCTCCTCCTCCCCCTCCTCCTCCTCGTCTTTCCTCTGACTCAGACTGGCTGAACTTTTTCTTTTACTGCTCATCATCATGTGCTTGTTGTCACCAGGAACAAGTTGGATACACATTCCCCAGAAGTGTAAGAGGATCCACTGCAGAGTGAGGGCAGGGAGAGTGGTGGTCATGACGGGATGATCTGGGACTTGTGGTGACGGGCAGGTGTTCCCCTGTGCATTACATAAGGAATCATGAGGTGGCCTGAGAGAGATAAATTTGGGTGTATTGGTTATCAGGCATGCTTGACATTAGTGAACATTCACACATACTTCTGTTGGTACAGTTTGTTTCATGCTGGGTGTAATCATCGGGCAACTATTTCTGGCTATAAGTTGTAGATCTATATGTGGACACCATGAAGATGAAATGGAGTGGTGACACATTAAATAAAGTGTATCTTCTTTCAGTCTTACTGCATAAGATGAGAGATTTATGTCTTGTTCATTCAGTTTAGTTTATATAGGGCTCTTTTCTTTTACCCCAGATCATCAATAAAATAGACTTTTTAAAATAAATGAACCAACGAAACAGCGATTATGTAAAAAAGTTGTCATGGAAATAAGGAAGATTATTACAATAGGTAAAATACGTAAATCATTTAAAGATAGTCTGCTGCTGGCATAGAGAAATTAAACTTTGTTAATCCTGGAGGAAATTAATTCAAAACTATTTTTAAAAAATACTCTACCATTATTTCATAACCTGTACTGATGTGCCAGCTGTGCTTCAAAACATTTCACATACATACAAACCACTTTCGGAGAAATGATGGCTTTGCTTAGTCCATTTAGGTGTCGGATGATGGTGGTGATGAGGAGAAGTTGATGAAGATCATGATGATGTACTAAATAGTGGTCATATTGGGTATATATACAGCAATGATTGGCTTCTCGGGAATAAAAGGACACACGCGATGGTTTAATGAGCCGGAAAGAACCCAAGAGAAACAAAAGGAAAAGTATTGATTGGTTTGGAATCAATCATGGGATGAATATAGAAATGACGTGTTGTAAAAACACTGTATAGAACAGTAGGTGTGCATGTTTGGGGTGCTGGGGCCTCGTAGTTGCAATGCCATTTAGTCTTGTTTTTTAGTAGGTGAGAGCTGTTATAAAACGTTGTTATCAAAGGGGGGCAATGAGGTCAGAGGCAGTGGTGTGTCTCCGTCTCTCAGCCTGATGTAAGCTGGTTGTCGGTCACCGAGCTCATGAGAACTGACACTATTTCTGGACTCAACCAGCTGCCAAGTCCTAAACTTGCTTTCCTGGACCAGTTAATGCTGCCTGCAATCTTCAATGGAAATCACACACTCTCTATTAATGTACAATATTTTCCCATTAATCATCACTTAACAGAGCAAACATGGAATCACTGCATATCACAGCCAATTCACAGCAGTTTGCCTCAGTTTCCATTTTAGTGGTTGGGGTTGGACAGATATTGTAAACAATGGTGAATTTTTTAGATAAATAATAATGTTAAATAATAACCTTAGATTAATCAATTTTGCATTATTTTTGTGTTACAATAATAATAATATATTTTATTTCATAGGCACCTTTCTGTCACCCAAGGACACATTACAATAAATAAAAGTAGACAGCAAATAACAAACAACAAACAAAAACAAACAACAAAATAGAATAGAGAAGTGTTCAGATCCTTTATATAAAGGCAATAATATAACGTAAAAAATACTCTGGGGGTTGTGAGATGATTAATCCAGAGAAGAAGAAGAAAAACAAATTTGCTGCACAAATTCTATTTAGTTTGTCACTAGTCTTTAATTTTTTGGAGGGAGTATTACATAAGTTTACCTCTTTGGCCCTCAAACGTGACAAGGGCCCCCAACTAGATCTTGTCTCCAGCCCAGCGGGTTGAACGCCCTCATTGGATGAGGAGGAGGCGAGCTGGAGGTCAGACTCCTGACCTCTGACCTCACCCCATAACTCTGCCAGGAGCCTTGCTACATGCTGAGCGATCATCAATACACTGCAGTTTGAGATAGTAACTGCTCTGTGCTGACTCACAGGTTTTATAATGCGTGACTAAAAGCAGCTGTATGCTGCTGGAGCAGCCCAGAGCTGCTGTACTAAATACAGTGAAATCATGTACTTTCACTGACCACAGGACTTCTTCTTCTTTCCATTATGATTCTGGCAAACTATATCCAGTGTGTACATTTCATTCACAAAACAAAAACATTGACTCAAATGAAATCTGCTCACTGGGTGTACATTATATATAAATATTTAAAGATTTATTGTGCTTCTGGATTTTTGGGCTCGCACATTATTAAAGTCTTTTTCTGGCTGAGCTTTTTGACTTTCTGCTGGCGACTTTCATAGTAGTACATGCATGACGTGAAAACAGTTGACCGATTTAGAGTCTTTTTAATTTAATAAAATCCAGTGGATCAAATTGTGAATATATGGAGCTTCCTTGCAATTGTTTTGGTCTCTTAAGCTATCCATTAGGTTTCCCTCCAGATTCAACTAGAGGGTGGAGGGTTGAGGCCACTTCAGACTATCAAGTTCCTCAGTGATGGTCTTGTTTGTTCATGGTAATAGTGTTTCAGAATGTACAGTATGTGGTTAAGACTGAATTTAATGAGCCCCACTAATTATCAGACTAAACTTAAAAAACACATTTGTGAAAGATGATACTAACAGGAGAGTGGTGAAGACTCTCTCACATTCTTCACCAACAACCCTCAAGTATGTTGCACTGAAGCTCAGTTACCAACAATAAACCTAAGGTTAGGTTTGGTGAGTTTAAATGTGTGGAAGTGATGGACATGGTGCATGGCATCGCCATGAAAAAGCTTAGTGGATAAATAGTGGATAAAAAAAGCCCAAAGGTACAAATTATGAATGAGTGTCTCCTGTCCAAATCCAAATCCTCACCACCTCATTGATTGGAAAAACATGCAGTATAGTCCAAGTATAGCATACTTGGGCAAAGTTTCTCATTCTGCCACAGCTGAAAATCAGTTCCACCTGGACAGAGGCGAGGCAGTACTACTTAGTTTTTCCATTGCATAACTCGCCAGCTGCATTTTATTGATTCCTCTGGAGAGTTAAAAAATCTTGCGGATGACATGCCCACCCCCCTTTTGTTTTACAGTGAATAGCTAAATGGATGTATCTATCAAAACTTTTTTTTTTTTTTTGCGTGTTCTGTTTTTGATACATCTGACAGTTTGGAAAAATGTGATTTTCTGGATTTTCAGCTGCCAGACTTTAATAGAAACCCTCCAGTAGCTTAATGGTAGAAATGCTGTGACTTTGTTTTCCTACATAGTAAAACTGGAGGAAGGCCTACAGAAATGTAAATGCTGTGTAAATGCACTCAGGGAGTCAACAACCTTTAACCTCTGACCTCTAATTCTGAGGGACCATTTATGGTCAGATTACAGATGTTCTGTTTGTATTTAATGGAGCCTTAAGGTGCAACGCCACCTGCGCCTGGTTTTTGTGGACCAGGACCATTGTGCAAATCTCTTTGTTGCATTTTTGTTTTTGGCTTGTTTAAGCTGCACAATTACAAGTGGACCAGAGCTTGTAAACCAAAGCCTCAGGAACTCGCAAGCAGTCTGTTTGTCAGACAGAAAACTGCTCATCCTGCCAAGATAGAGACAGAAATTTTAGGCAGGAAGAGGGTGTCAAAACAACTTAAACTAAAATTAAACTATTGAATATGTACAGGATTGTCCTGCAGTCACCAGGATCAGTGTGAACAAACACATTCAAGTCTGTGTGGCTCTCATGAAGCTCAGCTGTGCTTGTTTCTTTTAAAAGTGACCAAACACAGCAGTAACTCTCCTTCTGGTGACCCATCTCACAGTCAGTACAACTCACTGCAACAAGTCCACATACACACACAAAACATATAGATTGCATATGCTGAGCATCTTAGGGAAGCTTCTGTAACTAGGTTGGGTAATTTGTGAGGCAATATTTTCAAAGAAGTAACAAAAGCATGGCTTATCATAGTTTTATTTGTCTTATCTAAGCAGAATCTGTTCCTTGAGTCTTATAATACTTGTTTGATTCATCAGAAGTTACATTTGTTTAACTTTAACTTCTGCTTCTTCTGTGTTAAATTCAGTTCAGATCTAAGCAAAAAGAGGAAATACAATGAAAATTACGACATGGCAACAAAAACCATGCAGGGCACGTGTGTTTGTGCATGTGAGAACTGTCCCTATCTATCGTCTGTTGCATATACATAAACCAGTATTCACATGACACGCCTGAATATCTTAGCCTTGATTCATTGCACAGAGAGGGGTGATAGCTGCTACATGCATTCTCTGCATGCAGATAGCTACTGGCATTGCAGCGGGCACTGCTAAGACCCTCAGTTGCTGCAAAGGGCAGCCGAGGCACAAAATTACCCCTCTCTCTAACCACCTCCCCACCCCAAATCCATCCGCCTCTCCGCTAACCTCGCAACCTTGCTATGGGGCTGGGCCAGTGAGAGGCAGCACAAACCGGCGTGAGCCAGTGCTGGGAGCTACATCACCCCCCGCCTCCTCCTTCCTCTGACTTCTTCCTCCCATATGTGCATACATACACAGATACACACACATATCAGGATTAGCGAACTTATGAGGGCCTGCCATTGTCTGTATTCACTCTGTGATATCTGACCCCCAACTTAACACTGATCTCAGACCAAGGATGGACTACAGTGCATTTTTGCCTGAAGAACATTTAAGTTTTTGATTACAAGTTTGATTCTTTAATTGTAGCTGGTTTGTTTGATGATTTTTATTTATTTTGCCAATAAGTCAGGTTCTTAACATGATATAAACAGCATGTAAAGACATATTTACCCTCACCCCTTCACAACCTAAAGATCATAGTTCTGATCTTACCCACAAGTCTTTCTACCTTCTAACTTCTGGCAATTTATAGTCGAAAGTTTTTATCTGAATCTAATCCTAATTCTGGTTCAGTGTGAAGGATTTAGTGGCATGGAGCAGTATAGTTGTGGACTTGCAACTCCCTCACCTCACTCTGTCTGCTCAAAGCATTAAAGAAACACTGCGGTGGCTGCGAAACGTCCTATCTAGAGTCAGTGTTTACCTTTTCCATCTTGAGCTAATGTAGAAATGTGGCGGTTAAACATGGTGGAGTCCTTGGAAGAGGTATCTGTAGATATAAAAGACTTATTCAAAGGTAACAAAACAATAACAGTTCTTACTTTCAGGTGATTATACACTAATGAAAACACAGTTATGCATATTATGTTCCATTCTGCCATATTCCATAAATAGAGCCCCCTAAATCTGACACACTGGACCTTTACTAATCTAATTTTTACAGACTCAAGTCGATATACTATAGGAATTATAGTATAAAGACTTATCTGTAGAAGTAAAGACTGTAACCTCAGTTTTCACTGTGGAGGTCTAAACTGGTCCTCACAAAGAGAGAAAAACAACTATACTTTCTCTCTCTCTCTCTCTCTCTCTCTCTCACACACACACACACACACACACACACACACACACACACACACACACTTCCTCTTCTGTCCCCCAGACACGCTCTGAGCTCAAAATGTCTTGCGTTGCATATATACAGTCGCAGAAAATAGGATGTGTAACTGTTTGTGCCCAGGCCTTTAAATCATGATGAGAAAATGTGATCCCACATTGTTCCTCTGTGTTTAGATTAAGAAGTTGATTGCCTCTTCCAGGCAAACAGTCAAACACAGAGTCTCTCCTGTTATTGAATCATTATTGGTTGGGTCAGACAGGGACAGACTTTTCTGAAATCAAAACATCTGTTTTTTGGATGTAAGGCTCGTAAGTACAATGGTATCTATTAATTGCAGTAAAATGTTTTTTAGCCACAGTGAAAGAATGTGTTTCTCTGCGAGCAAACACAAAGTTTAGCCAGAGTGATCCAAGTTTACAAGGCCTTTTCCTGTTGTTGGGGAGCTGGGAGGTATTTTGGTGAGCCAACTTCCCATTAAGTTCCCACTCATTCAAGGACACTCTTAGTTTGACTCCTTTCTGGAGTTTAAAAGGGAAAATGTGAGAAAATTTCCTTCAGTTAGCACAGATGCTGCCACACTATGAAAATACATACAGCACAGCATGTACTTTTTATGTATTTGCACAAGCCTAATGAAAAGTGTTTTTCCAACAAGTTTAAGTCATCATGTAGGGTATTAAGTTTGACCATAACTTCAGCACATGAGTGAATTGGGTGGCTGCTATGGACTTGGATTGAAGGGTTGAATTCCTTTTCTTTTTAAAAGTTTATAGAAAAAAAATAAGACAATCATCATTTTAGATGTGTGAAAAATTACATTACATTGGTACCAAGTTGTATTTATCCAAACCAGTTATCTTCCATGCTTGGGAAATTGCTACTTAACAGTCAACCCTATGTGTATGAGCTCAGTTAGCACCAACATTTCTAAGATTAAATTTTCAGACATAAAATCAATTCAAGGTAATCAACACTAAAAAACACATTGTGCAATTTTACTTCAATTCTGGCTTTTGCATGGGATTAACTCCATTTCAACAAGGGGAATTTTCATCACTGACAAGTTGCAATCTGTCTTGACTGACGTTTGATGGAGAGAACTGGGGAGTTTAGAGTGGTGAAAGGTTTTGTATTGGCTGTGTTACATGACCCACAAGTTGTCACTATGTCAACTAATTTTCAGCATGAATGACTGACTTGCTGAGTCATTCTGATGCAGAGGATCAACAATGACAAATCAATTTCAGGAGTGTTTGTGTACATTTGTAGTCCCTCTCATTATATTTTTTAGTCCCTGCACGATCATTTTCCTAAGACTAAACCTTTGCAAAATAAATATAAAGAAATGCTATCTGACTCTATAATTCCATAGTAAATCAACGTTTGCCTCACTGCTGTTTTCGTCTCACACACATCAAAACACAAGCACAAGTGTAGAGTAACAGAGAAAAACAAAGGGAAGAAGTCGGCATGTTTTCATGTACAGTACAGAAGTCTATATACAGTGCAGAAGCAGTGGGGGGAAGGGGTCTCAGTCACATGCTCAGGGCCGAGGAACAGGAAAACCAAGGAAACACAGAGGAAACACAGGAAGCACTTTTCTCCTCTCACCATGCGCGATTTGCATCACAGTAGGTTTGCGTGTTTGAGAGTGTGTGTCTGCTGGCAGCATGGGGGCGTGTGCAGCTGATTTTATCTCCACCTGCAGAAAACAGAGGCAGCAGGTCCACTGCCTTTCAATACAAACTGTACTCAGTTCAAAGGAAAGGCCACAGAGCAAAATCAAGAAAGCTGTTTCTTATTTCTTCAGGTACACAGTTATTTAGCTTGAAAAGGTTTTAGATTTAACAGCCCGGAGCAATATAAATCCTACTCTACTGAACACTTCATGATTTATAGAGTGGATTTTCTCCAATCTTGACAATAACCAAGTGTGGCTGTAAGCAAAATAGATTTATAACATGTTAGCGTATCAAAGTCATCCTGAATCCTGATCACACACGGATGCTATGGAAAAAAGGTGTCACAATCCTGCATTAAGATACATGTGACTTTGTATTGCTTATACTGAGTTCAAAATGTAAGGTATCACATAACAGCATTTCACCATAGCAGTCAATTAATTGCACTATTAATATATTGGCACTTTGGAACAAAAAGCCTTCACACAAATAGAGTTTGCAGAGTTAGTCCAGTCACCCACTTGGTTGTTACCTCTCACCCAGTTCCTGGACATCCCATAGTTTCCTCTCTGCAAGGCCGTAAACAAACCATCTGCCCCCTCACCTGGATTCCACTTCTTGCACAGTTTCCAGGAGATGTGGCTTTACTGATTGATATTATTATAACATGGCTTATTTATCTGTTTATTATTATTTTAATAACTTTTGCACATTGCCTCAAAGGTTTAGAAATGTCACCTCCTAACTCAAATCCCAGCTCTGCTCTTTTCTGTGCAGAGATTGTATGTTCTCCTCATGCATTTTTACCTAAAGACATGCATTTGCTATATTTTGATTCTACAAGTGTTTTTGCCTGCCAAATAACTGCACTTAAAGGGTCCTTATTTTGACTCAACACAAAAGTAGAAAAAGAGTTCACACTCACTAAACTGACTAAACAAAGGCTTCAAATACTGATTGATTAGAAGGGGGAGAAGGGACACCAGAAACATTTTGGCCTTAAGCCTTTTTCATTGTGCTCTTATTGTAAATTACCACAAGACCACCACCTCTGACATCCTTGGCAATTCTATCCCACTTTTTTAATAAAACTGGATTTTTATTGGCCCTCTACTGCGGCTGCTTGGAGTGCATTAAACAGTAAACACATCTGCAAAGCTCTGCAAAATATGTACATCTATGAAGATATCGAAACACAAAATGCATTGTGGTCAAACATGCCACAAGACGTCATTGTCATAAGCGTTTTAAAGAGCCTGCAAGTAGGCCAACTGTAAGAGCTGCAAAACACATTGGTCTGAAACCTTTTGTTTTTCTAGGTGTGTTCTGTCTCATCAAGACATTTAAAGTTGGTCTGCGGTCTACCGTTTAAAGGGTCATGTGATGACACCACAGATAAGACAGTGTGGCATGCCAGGGGAAATTCTGTATTTTGTCTCTGTCATGATTGGCTGAGCAGCAACTTTTTTTTTAATTAAATGCGCTTGACAACAGCACAGCCAATGAGAGAAGAGTGAAAGGTGGGGCCTGATGTTCCCAGCTCTCTGTGTCCACAGACACACATATACACAGTTTTTAGTTTCACTTCCCCTTTGAAGTCGAGGCTTTGAGTTTGTCCAATGCTTTGCAAAAGTTTTGCAGGTCATGTTTGAACATGTCAGTCTGTGAAAATGCATGACACTTTTTTTTAAAAATGTTTTGTAATTGTAGAAAATCTTGAGGAGCCAAATATAGCTAATATATGATACACAATAAGATAGAAATATATATAAAGGAACAAAAAACAACACAAAGAGAAGAATCTAAATTGTGCATAGGTGGCATGACAAATTACAAAACAGATTACTGTGTGCAGCGATGGCAGTATCAGGAGAAATTGACAACATGCACAATTTGCTAATAATTTGAGCTGTGGTGAAGAGTGAAAGTGGAGATGACTGAAAGTAACTCGTACTGTATGTGAAATTGCTGTGAAATGACGCAAATTGTACGTCAGATTCAAGTCTCTGTATTTGTACAGGAAGTCACACACAGATAAAAGAAAGAAAATATGCAACACTGTTTATTGGCTCCTGAAGTAAAATAATTTATTAACGTTTCAGCCTCTTGATTGTGACTGATTTCTAATGAGGTCAAGAGTAAAATCACTTCAAATGTCTTTACTGCAAACAATACAGGCAGTCTGCAGTAAAGAGGTCAAAGGTCAGAGCAGAAAGTTTTATTGTTGCTGACTGCTGCAGGCAAGTATCATTAGAGAGCGACTTTGGTTTGTTGTTTCAGGATTTTCTGAGCTCTGCACTCTCAACACACACACACACACACACACACACACACACACACAACCTGAAAGGCTTGTTTTGGATTTAGCTCTAGATCTAGCTCTAGCAAACTCTGCCACAGAGCCTCACATCTCCGTCCTCACATTGGTGCTGCTCATACTGGGATTTCCACACTGACAAACAGACTAAACAATAGCTGAAATTAGCTGAAAGCACTCACACACACAAATTAATACAGACATACACCAGTCCAAACAAGCAGAGAAGGCCGCCCACAGACACTTTCTCTCTCTCTCTCTCTCTCTCTCTCTCTCTCTCTCTGTCTTGCTCTCTCTTATGCACACACACACTGGCACACTGTTAGGCACGCACATCCTCCATATGTTATCACACTTAAATGTCTGGAGCCTCAGCACAGCTGGTGCTGCACAGAGGAAGCATGTGTGTGTGTGTGTGTGTGTGTGTGTGTGTGTGTGTGTGTGTGTGCGTGTGTGTGTGTGCGTGTGTGTGTGTGTGTGTGTGTGTGTGTGTGTGTGTGTGTGTGTGTAGACTTCTATGTGCCTGGTATTCAGCAGAGCAGTTGTCAGTTGTTGCTGTATTTATAATTGTATTCTCCTGTGCACATGTTGGTCTATCATTTGTTCATTTGGTATCTGATCATGCATACAGACTGTTTTTGCACATTACAATATGCATTTAAGTGTGTGTTTGCACGTGTTATAAATGGGTATATGTGCATATTTTAATTGATATATGATTTGCTCATATTGTTTGTAAGTATTTAAGGACATATTACCTCTGAGGCCTTAACAAAATGACTTTAAGCAGCTACTTAAGCATAATAGTGGCATGACATCACAATTCAATGTGATATCTTTGTATGTGACTTCCTCATAAATGTGAACAAACTGCACAGACTGTGTGTCACACCTGGCTCACTCTCAGATCACAAAGCATCCAGTGTGTGTGTGTTGACAATATTATTAACATGTTCTTGTTTGTCAAAGTCAGATATCCCTGTTTGGCAACAGGAAATACTTTTCATGTTTGTGATTGGCTGATTAAAACACAGCATAGCTTTGTCTTCTGAGGCAAGTGGCCTCATGGATGTGATAAAACACTCCAGGGTGTCCAGACAGGGAAAATATATAACTCTGTGCCTCAACCTCATGCTTTACCTTTCTATTTTAGAATAGAAAAATGGCCACCTCATTATATGCTATTAAATAAATGTGGAAAACTAAACTAATATTCTTATGTCTGTCATAACTGTGTCATAAAACAGATCTAAACCAGCTTAGTGATGTTGTGTCAATCAATATTGTTTAAGATGTGTAATATTTTCCAACTACACATATTTCTGTAAGTGAGATGTCACGTCAGTCAGTACAGTTTAGCTTCAGTATAGTAAGGGGTGAGGAAGAGGTCTTTCTGCTGTGTTTACACCAGTTTCTATGATTTTTATATATCACAGTCTATCATATGATAGACTCCTGTGCAGGACTCGATTGTGGCACAGCTAATCTGGATGTTTTTTTGTTGTCAGGTTGTTCTTACAGCTAATTCACATGTCAGAGTTTGATACTCAGGCTCTTTGTGTTCTCATTGCAGGTCACCAAGTTTGTCTGTTTGTCTTCATTCCTTCATCCATCCAAGAGGCTGTTTTTGGTTGGTTGGTCTATTTGGTTTTTCTGATTTTATATCAGATATGACCCCACAATAGGCCTTCTGTGTCAGAGGCATTCCTGTGCCTTACTGATTTCAGGTACAGAGAGTCCTCATCATGCTTCAGTTTTACAGATGGAATCACATATGCAGACTTGCTTTCATCATGACATGTTCACAAACTGACAGACACTCATTATAAGGAAAAAGATAAAAAAGAAAAAGAAAAAAAAAGCTTGCATCTGGTCACTCAATCTTCTCCACATTTCTTTCTCATCTGTTTTTTTAAAGATATTTTTGCCTTATCAAGAAATAACAACAATAAAAAAATGTCGCCATATAAGTATTGTATTTTTTTAATTGTGAGTTTGTTTCATAGACTGTCCCTCTCTCTCTCTTCTGCTTTCATTCTCGTTCTAGTTTGCATGCGACTTGTCCCTCGGTCTATCTCTCCACCATCAAAACACTATTATTCTTAGTCTTTTGTTTAGTGTATGGCGTGACCAGAGACTTCTTACATAATCCCTTGCAGTTGTCGTGCATAGTTCTGCACATTGTAAGTGTACATTTGATAGACGAGAAAATGAGCATGGTGCAGTCACAGTTTAATGCAGGCCAGATGCAACGCTCAAGAACTATAAAACTCTGTGGGTTGACTGCTGCTTTAGGATGAATGTTGTTAGCAAAAGGAAACTCACTGTCAGTCATGTATAACAAGAACAGAGACCAATATAAATGAATATGATATTAACATTTCAGTAATTTTGCTGATTGGAAGTGCATTTGCAAAACAAAAAACTGAATTTTCATTCGATGAAAATGACATTGAGTGGGGTGTCGTTTAGCTCAGTTGGTAGAGCAGCTGCCCCATGTACAAAGGCTCAGTCCCTGCCGCAGCGGCCCAGGGTTCGAATCTGACCTGTGGTCCTTTGCTGCATGTCATTCCCCATCTCTCTCTCTCCCCTGACATTCCTGTCACTCTTCAGCTGTCTCTATACAATAAAAGCTTGAAAAGGCCAAGAAATTATCTTATAAAAGAAAGAAAATGACGTTGTGGATGCTTTTTTGTGACCAAATGAAAGGTACTGTATGTTCAATCAAAACCACTTCAAACCTGACACTGTCTCTCAAGTTATGGGTTTCATACTTACATTGTTAAACCTTTCTTAGTCAAACCTAGAAATTACATCTATACACAACTAATTTGCAAATAAGTATTGAAAGAAACGTAACCTTTTGTGGTATCTTCAACAACAAAATAGAAAATGTTGTTAACAAATATACAAGTCACAAAAATGTTCCATCCATCCATCCATCCATCCATCAATCCATCCATTTTCTCATGGATCATTAAACACAAATGAGATCAGATTTGTGAACATCACTGTCCTCTATTGACGCTGTTGCTTTTGTTCAGGATTCAGGATTTTGATGTTTGATGCCAAAAATGTGTAAATTCATCTTCATAACAATCCTCAGAATATCAACTTCTGCTGGACGTTTTCCCACTGTTATGTATTTGTGTGACCTGGACTGAGAATTAAATCAGCTGAGTGACCTTATGACTCTCCAGCTGGGCTTTTGGCTGCAGGAGCACAGCTTTGTGGTTTCCCATGGGGTTCTGGTGGATGGATGTCAGGGGGGAAACATCAGGGGTTGAATCTGTTTTCCCAGTTCTGTTTCCCCAAAAGATTCCCTACTGAGTTCATCTTTTTTTCTTTTCCAGAGGAGCAGATCCAGACTGAAGGACCTCAGAGCTACTGTGACAGAGCAGTATGAAAGAACAGTATGCATTCTGCATTTATAACTTTTATAACTTTTTTCATTTATTCCAAAACACACTAAATGATGAATAAATTAAATTATTTAAACTTTTTAAAAATGTAGTTTTATTTTCTGTTTCATTTTACAGAATATTGCTGTTAGTAATGGTAACACATGGCAACATGCCCTATGAACATGAAAGTAATATCACTTGCCAGGCTGGAAATGAAGGGGAATTCACAGTGATATCATTCAAGTATGTAGATGGTTTCTGACATGCCTCTGTGGTGTTGATCTTGTATCATGTGCTTTTGCATAAGTCATCGCCTTTTATTGTTCAACACCCAAAAGTCGAACGCAAGAGTGTTCAAGGAAAACGTTAATGGCAATACCCATCACATCAGGTTAAAACAAAAAGGAAGAGAAAATTTTGATGTAAGAGAACAGTTCTTTGTCATGTCACTAGTATTAGTTCCCTACAACGTTACAGGAAAAGCCTCGCTTTCATTTAAAGGCAAATTTGTATCTCATAAAGAGAAAACGTTTATGTTGGAAGACATTCTACATGAAGTTATTTGACGAAGTTACTTGAAGAGGTGAAAATCATTAACTGTTAGGTTAGAACACACACACAATCTACACAACACAACGGATGTCGTGCATCAGGAATAGTACTGAGCACCATCATTCATAACGTTTATGTACTTAAACAAACTGTATGTCTTATGTTATGACAAGATTGTTCGGGATCCACAGTGTCCCTAAAAAGTTATGACAAGAATTTATCATGTGACAGAAAATAAGTTTGTCATTTTTAGAGCTGAAACAATAAGTCAATTAAGTGATTATTATGCTAATATACCAAATATTAATAATTGAATGATCATTTAACACATTTTTCATGATTTTCTCTGTTTTATTTCATTGTAAATTTTATTTGGGGGATTTGGACTGTTGATATGACAAAAAATGATATTAGAAGATGTCCCCTTTGGCCTAAGAAACCAAATGTGTCATAGATTAATCGAGAAAATAATCATTTCAGAGGACACAATGTTTGGGAGAAATGTTTGTGGGTTTTTTTTTAAGTTTCTTGTCGTGAGAAGAGTGTGAAAAACAAACTGTCATGACATTAAAACTAAGTCATCACAGAAGAACGTGTTTTTGACTGTTTGACTGGCAGCTGACAGACTGTCCAACTGGTTTGAAAGATAAAAACAAGAGAGACGCAAAAATCCAGCCGCGTCAACCTCCCTCCCCTCCACTCCTCCCACATGACCCAGCGAGTCACCTCATGTTTTTCTGAAAGATGACTCCCTATTCACCAACACCTGGGCTTTAAAAACAGGCACTTTGCCAAGAGAAGGAGAAAAACAAACCTGACAGGTTTCAGCTTTCCTTCTGATGAAAAACAAATGGAGGGGGAGAGAGTTGAGAGAGAGGGATGGAGGAATAGACAGAGAGACACAGAGAGGTGAGGATGGGGGGGTGTTTGGCCTCAGATTCATCCCTGCACGTTTACCAGCTGAGAGAAGAGCCTGTTTTGTTGGCCTTCGACACGGGACCAGCAGGACTTCCTCTGAAGTAGCAGTTTGCTGTGAGCTTGTGGGTGGGGTGATGGTGGAGGGGTGGAAAGGGGAAGAAGGTGATGGCACAGGCCCAAAGGCTTGCGGTCATGAGGGAGAAGGGAGGCTGTCCTCTATTTAACCCCCTCTATCGTTGGCAAACAGGCTATAATTCCACAAAGTCACATCCACTCTCCAAAAGTCTGAGAACGTGTTAGCCAAGGAATCAGCACCTCAGCACATGTCAAAAGAAAAACAAAAAGTAAATTGCTTTATTTTGTGTTAAGGGAAAAGGGTTTTTTTCATGATTACTTTGTTGTTTTTTTCTTATTTGCAGTATTAAAAATTGCAATTGTAATCTAAACCATAACTGTTTATTTAATAGATGTTTGCCTGATTTGTATTTAACTATCTTTGTCACAGTGTGTTCGTGTTTCTTGTTTTCATCCACATAAAATGCAGCCAACACTCTTACGTCCATTAGCCAGACAGAGGTTTGAAACAAAGACAGACATAAAACATAAAAACAACGTGAGCTTGTTTTTACTGTTTCCAAGTCTGAAGTTGCTGCAGTGGTTCTTCCAAAACAACTGTGCTCGCCTGTATAAACCTCTGACACTGTAGCCTCTCCAGGGGATGAGCTGAGCAAAAACAACACACTCCTCCAACCGTGACATCACGGCCAGTTGTTGTTACTCTCTCAGCGTTGAGACTTAATGTGGATGAAGAGATAAGAAAATAAAGAGGGAGCAGCAGTAAGTATAAGCAGTAGTTAGTAAAAGCAAAGTGCTGTTGCAACAACACTCTACAGCCATGCTAGCTGCTCTGAGGGGCTGTATTTACACACAGTACTTTGAGTACTTTGAATACTTTGAGCTAAATGCTAACACCAGCATGATAACATGCTCATAATGGCATTTCTAGCATGCTGATGTTCAGCAAATATGTTTACCATTGCAGTTTAGTGTGTTACCATGCCAACAGATGCTTATTGGCACTAAACACAGAGTGCAGATGAGGCTGATGGAAGTTTCATTAGTTTTGAAAAATCTGTTCATAAAACAAATGATTAGACACATTAATAATTTGACTTGCTGACGGGGTTCCATGAAAGGGACAAGTCATTGAGTCATTTCAATCTCATGGTCACAAGAAGAAAGTCAGGGGATCACCAAAGTCATTAAGAGACATTGTCTAGGAACCATGAATGTACAGGCTTTTGTGGTACGCATTGAGTAGATGGTGGAGGGATAGGCGCTTATGGAAATTGACTCACTTCTGCAGCCTGTCTCAAGCGACCGCTTGAGGAATAACAGCTTTTAGCACTTCCGCATTGGCTTCATTTCCCAGCACCGGAGTTCGCTGCTTGGTTAGACACTCTGGGGACAATGACAGTCAGAACTAACTTCTCTGGCAGTTCATCCAATGGCTGTTGAGACACTTCAGTAAAAAAAATATGTGAACCTGGTGTCACTACAGCAAATATCAGGGAGGATTCATCCTCTGGGGACCATAAATGACCAAAATTCTTGGTTGTATGTGGGTTTAACTTTGCTAAGTAAACCCATTAACAAAATACAATGAGAGATGTGAAAAATGATCTGGCCCTGCTATCCTGATCAGTAAACCTGTCTAAAGTGTGTAGGCACCGATGTATCCAATCTGCTAAATGTACTTAAAACAGATCAGTGGTTGAAGTTCAGAGGTGACACAAATTATCTACATTAACTGAGCTGAAGAGCCATTTTACTGCTGCTTGTTTACAGCAGCATCCCTCAACCATGGAGGGAAAACTACAGGTTTCCATACCCTTATTGCAGCAATTTCCCATCCCACTGATTCACCTCACTGGGTTAATGTATAATCATCAGATAAACTGATATCTTTGCAAATGTACTGACAGTGCCTGTGAAGTGTTTGCAATGTAAAACTAGAAGCTTGTTTTATTTCATTACCTGAGATCTAAATGAAAACAAAGTATAGTCTGCCCTCATACAGAGGTGTAAGTGACACTAAAACCTAAAATGTGTTCACTTTAGTGAGCTAATCTTAGCTCAGTCAGAGTCGAGGTGATAACATGTGTAAACATGTCCCTTCTGGCACAATGACACTTTTTAGAGATTAAAGTGGAGATCTGGACTTAATTATGGATAGTTTTTATTAAGGCTGCACTGCAGTGTGTTCAGTTCAGGATACTTTGCATCACACAAATCTCAAACCACACCTCCCTTGGCAGCACTGCATGGACTCGCTGACCTCAGATCTTATCTACGTACATTATCAGGACTGAGAACAGCAAATACTTTTATTTTCACTTTTCACATGCAAGACAAGTTGTAATTAAGCACGATCAGAATCGTAATGAAAACTAAAAATAATTTCATTTCTCAGAATTCCCCTTTTATCTTTTATAATTCACTGAATATTGAAAGAAAAACTAACTTAAAGGTTATGCAGCTCTCAGGAAGCCAGTATTGATAACTGTCTAATCATCATCAACATCCACAAGTTTAATCCAATGGTTGTTTTGGGATAATGGAAACAGTCTGTACATTTAAATGGAAAATATATAGCTGAACACTTTCAAGCAGCTTGTGTTGTTTTGATTTTAAACGATCATTATCCTCCCAGTTTCCCATCTGCAAAGTATTTTTCCTCCCACATCACTGCTAAATGTAAGGAGACATAACATGTCACATATGTTCCATGACGAAGGCTCAGAGGACAGTCATGCTATGTAGAAAATCATCTGGGATTAATTTTGAGCTTGTGTTTTCTGTAGGAAGCGCCCACTAAATCTTAAGAGTTGGTATGAGCAGTTCCTCCATCTTCCTGTGCTAATGTTTTGATGAATGGATGTTTGAGCAGATGTTTAGTTTCACATCTGGACTGGGTTCAATTTCAGGTAAACATACCAACAACTGGAAAGATATTTAAGATGTCTATGTCATTAAAATCAATAATATGATTTTATTGATTATAAAAACCTCATTAGGTGATATTGCAAATGAGTTAGCAAACTGTGGCCTGTTTACACATCCAGTAGACACAGCGCATCATTAGCATTTGTCAGGTTGTGTCTGTTATGACCTGACAAATGTAAGTCCAATAGCGAGGGGGATGACATGCAACAAAGGGCCTTAGGTTGTTTTTTTGTATATGGGGCTGCATGCTCCATCATGTGAGCCACTGGACACCCCATATCCAGCTCCAACTGCATTTTATATTCACTAGATGGTTGCTAACATTGTCTACATTGTCTATAGTTTGAATAGGACAGGTGAGACACGGATGGTTTATCATATTTTCTTCTTCTTTTTTTTGCTGCAGTCATAATCAAAGCTGAAAAGAGAGGTGAGACTGAATCTAATGCCAAAACAATAAAAACTTAAAAATGCTAAGGTGCTCAGTGGTGCTGGTAGTTTTGTGTAGGTCCATCAGGATGACAAACCGCTTTCACATTACATAAACTGCATATATTGTATCTGCTGTTAATAAAACAAGAGTAACAGTCTACAGCTCATGCTTATGTGAGCATGCTGCATTTTCAAGCACAATGTTGCTTTGCGCAAAATGCTAACATCAGTATACTAACATGCTCACAACAGTAATATTAACATAGGTTAACTACAGGTGTTTAGCTAGTATAATATTTACCATCTTAATTTACCATGTTTGCATGTTAATATTTGCTAATTAGCAGTGAACAACTAGAGAACTAGATTTGCAGGTATTTGGTTATCAGCAAAAGTATTGCACAAATTAATTTTTTTCTGCTGCATTAAATGTCAAAGGATCACCAAGTCAGCAGGATTCATCCACCATAAATGTTTGTAAAGGATTTCATAGCAATCCATCAAATAGTCGAAGATATTTCAGCCTGGACCGACTGAGGGACATTGCCATCCCAAGAGCCATGTTGCTATTGTGGCTAAAAACACTGATTAGTGCCGCTTCAAAGATGGAGCCACTATTTTTACAGTAAATATGACATGATGACTTTTTGGTGGCATTGTTTTTTTGTTTTTGAAATCCTGGAATTTGAAACCCCTTATGTATCTCTGTGACCCTGAATAAGTAATAATAGTGCCTACAAAAAAGATAAAAGACAACCATTAATACAATATAGATATAAAGCTAAATCCGGCCTGCCATCACAACCTCATGACAACTATATTTTAGCAGACGTGGTAAAGTTTGTAAAGCATGTGTTTACTTCCTCCTGCAAAGAGACATGTGGTTAGAACAGAACAAAATGTACAGCTAGCAAAGCTTTTATCCTCCTGAACTTACGTGTCAAATCTGCTGATGAGAGTCAGAGTCAGGTCACGGCACGCACTTCTCTGTTCACCCAATGACTAAAAATAGAGTTTGTGGTTTGGAAATGATAAAAAACAGAGGACGTGTTTGACTTTAATGCATGGATGTGACCATTTAAATCGTCTGTCTTCTCTTTCTTTATCTCGCTGTCTGTTTCACTTCCCTCCACAGAGTGTTTAAATTTCACACACCAGTCCGTTTTATTGCTCTACACAGCTGAGTTTATAACCTGCATGCCTCTCACAATAAAACAGCTGAGATAGTGCACACAAAATCCAAGCAGGTCAGTGATAATGGTGAAATGGTTTCTGTGCAGTAATACTGTTACATAAGTTAAGTTAAGCAAACATTAAGGTCATTATGGTCACTCAGTGACCAAAAAGGTTTTCTAATAATGTAATATTATGCCACAGCCTTACTTTTCAATGATGCAAACACAGGTATGAACTTTGCATCCGTGAAAAATCGTCACAAAGAGAGTCAGAGGTAACAGTCCTGAGCTTAAGAAAAAGTTTTGTTATCATGCTTTAGTTGTCACAACTGGATATTGTTTTGGCAGAGCAGATAATAAAAAGAAAACAAAATAAATAGTGTTGTCAGTGAACATTTTGGCACTTAGGACTTTTGCAGATATGTCCATGGTAACCAGCCTGAACAGGCTAGATTCACACCTCTTATTGTAAGAAGAACTTAAATAATGCATCTCTGTTCCCACAGACCAGAGTCAACTGGCAGGAATTCAGGGAAACTTTTAGTGAAAATCCTTTGTTCACGGTTTTAATAAAACACCTTGTGTCAACAGCGTGAAGCTGGCGACATGTCTGCACACTAAACCTCCCACAGAGAACCTCATGATGATACAATAAACTTGGCTGGACATTCACACAGTGGCACGGTGCATACCTGCACGTGCACACATAAATACTGAGCCATGAGTCAGGGATGCCTCCCCCATCACACCACCTCATCCCACATGAGCCAGTGGGAGAAACACAACACACCTTCATACGCTTGTCTCCTAATATGTCACATACCAAAGATTTTGCTTAAATTACCATATTTTCATAGTCTGAATATACTATTTTAAAAGCTTATTGAAGTTAACTTTGTCACATAAGGTTGTGAAATGGGAGGCATGCTGTGATTTCTGCACATTTATGAAAATCCATCTTTGTAGTTGTCAGATTTCTTCAGCTGCTTTGTCTCTGATTGTAGACGTCATGCTGTGCTTTTTTGTCACAACTATGTTAACAACTACTTTTAAGGCCATGTTACCCACTGTGTCATACAGAGGTTTTTATCAGTCACATCACAGAAGGTCATTTTTGAACTTCTGCTTTGGAGACAAGCAAACCAATAGTGAGCGTAGACTGGGGGTGGGTGCCTGTCTCTGTTGAGAAAAGTGGAAGGAATTTGATTCCCTTGTAGGCAGAAATAATGTGATTCTTTCCTTCGTTAAGTGCAGCTTTTGGGAAGAAAAACTGCTTATCAAAGCCAAACATGTTGGCTACCTGTGGGCGAGACCAAAGACCACCAACATGAATCAAGTTGCTTGAGTTGCTCAAGATGATTTTCCCTTAACATAAAGGGAAAATATTTCACTATTGTACTGTCCACAAACTGATTTTCTGAAATTAAATTATTGATTTTATGGATTTCAGCAGCTTTAGCTGCCAGATCACAGAAGTGCACGGAACACATCTACATTGTGGCTGATACCAGTTCAACCAGCCTAATCCAGAGGAAAAGCTATCACTGTTTCCTGAAAGTTTTATCTACAGTTCAGTGAATTTCCACCACTGCTGACTCATGTCCTGGTCAAACATATTTGAGAATTAAAATTATTATATAGTCTGTAATTCATGGATAAGAGTGACTGGCTGTGCATGACCCTGACCTATTTTTAAAATTATTCACCTCATCCTGGCCTATTAGCTAGCAGTCTTCAGCCCTTAGGCAACTGCAGCACGAGTGCTCATGAGCAAAGCTTATGGAACGTGTTTGTTTCAGGAGGTAAATGGGGTCATCCCTTTTTTTTGTTGAAATAAAAAAAGAAGGGATGTTTTTATGGAGACCATTTTTCATACTTCACACTATCTTAATGGAAAAAGAAGAAATACAACACTACATGCTCTTGCTCCCATTCATCGTCTTTTCCCAAATCTCCAAACTTGACCTTGGTCCATGTTGGTCCATGTTCTTTATCTAAATCTTATTGACAGTGACCACAACTCTGTTTACATGGGAACTCTTCCCTTGATTAGTTTCTGTTTTACTTACCCCTAAAGCCTGACGTCAAAACCCAGGATAGCACTTCCTCCCGAGGGACGACAGTAAGAGGATGGGCTGTGAGAAGTGAACAGAGAAATTTGTTTCTGTGTTCACTTTGTCAGATGTGTTACATAACTGATAGAAGCAACGTGATAATAAAATAAAGTTGACCACAAATTGACCCCTGTGGGATACGATAAAAGATCTGAAGTACAAGTTTAGACTTACACAAACATTTAGTTTCCAACACATTACAATGAAGTTGAGCACAGCTATAAAAAGACATTTTAAGTGTTTATTAATGTACAGTATTTGTCAACATATTCCACATATACACATATAACTTATGAAGACATTTTACATAAATACAACAGTGTTTTACTATATTGTCATTCATCGTCTGTTTATAGGCCAGCCTGCAATATGGGTTTTCACAGGAGGAGTTCGAGTTGTTAACAAATACATCAATAAACATGTAGATCTGCATACAGTGACATTATTTGTGTTATACACTGTGTATTACATGTTTATACTGTTTATGACTGCTAAATTGGGGAATATAAAGTAAAGTGTTGCCATTTTCTTGACAGTATAATCGTTTTCCAACCTTTACCGTTTGAACAGAAAATTTCTCAGCACATACAATATATAACATACATCCATAATGTAAGAACCAATTAGTACTGCACCAGCTCCTTTTACTATTGAGGTCTCAAAATAGGTGTGTAAATATCAGCAGCTCAGTTTGCCTTCTCTTTAAGTAAACCAAACCATCAAACCGTAGAAAAACTGGACTGTGAGTCATTCAAAAAATAACCTTTTTTTCTTCCTATAAACTACACAGGCGTGGAAATCCCTGACAACCATTGAACAAAGCATGAATAATCTGGAATCTTAAGTCAAAAACAAGTTTATATTTAACTATCTTTTATTTCTCCAGAGGAAGTCATTTGAGCTTCATAGACACAGATATGTGTAGATAGTGTTCCACGTCATCTTCTGAATGTAATAGCAATGTCAAAGGTACAAGATTGTTGTCCTATCCATTTACAGTATATTCCCCTACCTGTGCCACATATGACACTGTTTAATACCAAAAATATCACTTTACAAATGTTCTATGGTGCAACGTTAGCAGGTAGATTTACAAGTCAATGGAAGTTTCCTTTAGCAACAACAAAGAAGTTCAGATGTCTCTCTTTACAATCTGTACATGGAAAGTTTTCACAAATTGTATTGTTGTTAGTGCCATTTAATCTTAGGAGTAGTTATTGAATTCAGCAGGAATCAGACTGATGATTAAATATCTTTTTTCAGAGGTGGAATGGTTGGTTTTATAACGTACTTATCTGTAATCAGTGAATAGCGTGACTGGTCATTGACTTCTTTGACTATCTTTAAAATCACCTGACTACATATGGCAAGAAAACCACAATAACTGCTGTCCTCCCCTCCCTAGAAGAACTATTTGAGTCAGTAAGCGATTAACAATAGCAGGTCTGTCTTTTTCCACTTACACGCTTAAAGCGATTCATTCTCTTTTCCTCGTTGCTCTCCTCTCCATCAGCTCTTGTTGACTGTAGGCAGGGCAGCCTTATGACCCCTAATGTCTCAAGCAACCACAGCCCTTCGTCTTTCCCTGCAGGGAGTTACACCTCCCCTCAGCAGATCAGATCACTCCAAACAAGGAGGCTCTCATAGCATGGTAATAACAAGTCCTAGAGAGGCTGAATCACATAACATTTACATTTTAGGCATTTATCTTATGCTCTTATCCAGAGCCATCCATAGCATGTGCAGCAGTTCAGTATGCTTCAGTTCCTACAGTAAATCAGCACCGCGGGAGGAGGTGAGGAGGTCAAGGGTCAGAGAGAGAGAGTGGCATCTGACTATTGTTTCAAGACAAACTTGAAAAATGGTGAACCTATCCTTCAAACCACAAGTGTCTATGGCTCCTACAGTGTGATTTCTGCTTTGTTGCTATTTAAATGGTTCTATAGCTATAGCTGAGGTCATCGCCAGTCTTAATTCATATCTTATACATTAGGAAAACTTCTTCTTCTTCTTCTTCTTCTTCTTCTTCTTCTTCTTCAAATAGCAGAGTCAACACATGAGAGGTTGTTTTACTTCCACTTTTACAGATAATAATTATTTTACTTTCTGTAGTATTAACTTATCTATAGTTTCACTTTATTTTTCTGAGCTATTTCTCTTTCAGTTTTGCTGTAAGCTGTAACTGTAAACTGTTTTCTGTACAGTTTTGGTTCCTTGCTTCTAGTTAATTCCAGTATTTTAAGTTTATACACATTTTTATCTTTAATACACCAAATGAACAAAATAATTAAACACAGAAACCATATAGACTGCATTTGTGCTGTTTTTAAACACACATCAAGAGGAGGGAGAGGTTTAACAAGCTGATACAGGTACTGCTGAATACATTTTTTGTTGATGTCAGGACTCCAACAATACACGACGCAGACAACTATCACACCAATCAAAACAACCCAGAAAAGCAGTTGGCCCACACATATACAAGCTGGAAAGATAATAATTGGGCTCTTTTCAGTAATTAATTCTCTTCCACATGACTCAGCTGACATTTCCAGTTCATGCTGTGTGAAAACAAAACCTCTCCCCTCCTGGAGATGGGAGGCCACCATGATACAGAAGTGTAAATTTGATTGAATTATTTGAGTGTTTCAGCTGCTGTTTCATATCAGAAGATTTAACACTGGACTCAGATGGGATTAGAAATACTGTCCAGCTATTAGTGATTATCTATAAAAACTCCCTCTTGAGGTGTTGTAACAAGCAAAGGAAAGCAAAGAATTTACAAAGGGGCTACTATAGTTCGAGCCCTGAGTTTACTTCGAGTCTTCTCCTTCTATACATTTCAGCATTATACAGGATATGTGACCCCGAGCTGTGCCACGCCCCCTATTTCTGATTTAGGAGTATTTACATCTGGTTTGTTTTGCATTCATGGGACATAGTGTTCTTTGAGCTTGGAAAGCAAGACGATTGGGCAATATGTTCAAGTCAAAACTTAGTCGTCTCATCAGCTTACCCCCACCATTGTTTTTCAGCTCTGCAGTGAAAGAGAGAGCTATGTGCTAATCTTGTTCTCTATCCAAGAAAAATACATTCCTGAACGTTGCTTTCATGTTTGTCACATTATGGAGGAGAAAGCTTCTCCCTGCAGGCCTGGCAGGCAGCCAGTTCTCCCAACCTAACAACAAAACCACGTGCACGTCGTATGGGGAGGGGAAATAGCTTGCAAATGCCTTTTACACATTTAACACATGCGTGTATTTGAACAGGTAACTAACTGAAACTACACTTGGTTCATTGATGCCACTGAAATGTGCAACACAGAAAGCCAGATAATAAAAGATGAAGTTTGGATTTAAAGCATATTTTTTAAATTTATTTATTTATTTAAATTTATGTTCTAAAATCACTGTTCTGTTCAACCATACAAATGTGTTTGTGATTTTTTCACATGACTGATTAAGTGTTCCCGTATGAGTTGAGAAAAAACCCCTCCTAATTCTGAAGCAAAATAAACCACAACTTATTATCTGAAAAATGCATTGTCATTAAGCTGAAAGCAGAGCAGTTTTTCTCAGCTCATTAAATGCTGATGATTTTGGAGACACATGGTTTCTATGGCAGACAGCAGTGTTTACTCCAGTGACACAAGTCTCATAATGAGCTATAATGCACTAATAATTTATTAGAAACAACATTAATAACTGAGTATGTCTGTAAATTAAGCGGAGACATAGGCCTGCATCTCAGTCCAAATTTTAATGCATTCATTCTGCCATCCAACAACAGCACTAATTATAACCAGAACTAAATAAAAAGGTACTAAATGTTTCTCCTCATATGAGACAGCAGTGCTGCAGTTATTCACTATCAATAACAGTGAACAGAGTTTGGCTGATAAACTCTAAAAACAGCACCTTCTCCTCAGTGTTGTTAGTTTGTGTCAGCAGGTGCTGATTTTAGGCTCTGAGATCATCACCTTTTGTTTTATATCTTATAAAATCACACTGTGGCTTGTGGTGATGGCACCTCAAGATACTGAAGATTGATTAACTTGTTAAAATTCATCACATCATGCATTTTGGGCTCTGTGTGGAGCCTCCATTGTACTGAGGAAGATTCACGAACAAAGAGAACCACAGAGTTCTGAAACAAAGAGAGACAGATCATACACAGCACAAAGCAACAAGTAGATTTTGTGGAACCATGAATTTCAACCGTGGGAGGAGCAGACATAAACAAAGCTGCTCTTTTTGCATGTCGTTTGGGGATGTTGTTTGTTCCTACATGGTATTTTTCCCCCTCCAGAATATTTTGGGGAGCAGCGTAGCGTGCAGCTCTCTGCTGTATGCTCTGTGACCCCTCTGAAGTTACACTCATTTCCATGAAGTCTTGAAAAGGAAGGGGAGCTGCAAGCTGATCCCCCCCACCCTCTCTTTCTTTAGAGTCAACAAGGCGTTGATGTGAACCAGAGCTGACGTCCTAATGTCACAGTGCATACATCCAGGCATGTGGGCATCACATGGCTGAAAGTGACACTTAACTGATCAGATTATCAGCTTGATTGTGACATCAAAGGATTCAATCCTGACAGACAGTTCAGATATGAATACCAAACTTATCTCACACAGAGCAGAGAGAAGGTCCAATGAGTTTAGCATGTTTTAGTATGCTAACATGCTAACATAGGGTGGTGAACATGGTGAACACTGCTTGCTTAGAATTAGCATGTTAGCATTGTCATTGTGAGCATGTTAGCATGGTGGCTTAATCATTTGGCTTGAGTAACTTGTATGTTGCAGCCTCACAGAGCTGCTTGTATGGCTGTAGACTGTCGTTAATTAGTGTTATCTGCCATGAGAACATTGATATTGTATATTGCATAAAAAATTTAAATTTGATGGAAAACAGAACTTGTTGAACAATACAGTAGGCCTTTGTACATGCAGTATGCATCCATCCCATGTTGTTTTCTGTTTTGGCTTGTTAACTTTTAACAGCAAAAATGTGCTTATGTTATACATTACTATCTCTTCATACTGGACTTGGTCATGGTTTGTTAAGTAACTAATGCTGTTAAATAATCATAGTGCACTAAATATATACATTAATAAAGAAAACCATTTTATGGGCCTCACTTTATGCATGGAGGCATTGTCATATTGAAACAGGAAAGGACACCTGTATGCTCTAGTATTAAAATTTCCATTCTACAACTGGAAACAAATTATCCAAACCATGACAAAACAGACCCAAAGCAAAAGTACGTGACAGGAGGTACATGATATGTGCACATAGGGGTCACATTTTCTTTGCCATATAGTTTCCAATGCAAGCTAAAAATGTATAGTTTTGTATCACTAGATATATTAAATACACAAGATGCAACTTTTGAGCAGTTCATTTGTATTTTTTCACTTTTGACAGACTTCAACAACAGATGACAATAATAGTTTTCCCTTCCAGTCTTTGTTACACTAAACACACATGTTCAGTAATTCTCTAATGGATACATATACATGAAATAACTCTTGTCATCTGAATCTGGGCAAGACAGTAAGCAAGCATATTTCCCATGATGTTGTAATGTTTGAATTAGCAGACAATTGGTGGCACTGTATATTGATATTGTGTTATATCGCGATAGAACAGCCAAACTAATATTTTAGTTTAATTTTAAAGCCGGATGTTTGGGGAAAGGGTTGAGCTAGTTGTAGATTAAGCCGGAGGCAAGGAAATGTGTTTCTATAAGGAGTCTGCAGAGATCCTGTCTTGAAAACACACATCTGTCATTATGGAAAATATCATATAGTGACCTGGATATGCACTCAGCAGATAGTAGCTGTTTCATCTATTGCATATCTGAATAAGGGATTCCTCATGTGGTTTCCTCTCTGAGGTTTGTGGAGCTGAAGATCCAATGATGTACGCTGTACACAGTGTACTCAGAGAGAGGTGTGTGATTTTGGCTTTTATAAATAAACTTGACTTGTATTTACTAGCAGTACATTCACGTTTTATGCTTCTGTGTGTATGTTGGGAGGTTTGTGTGAGTCAGAGTTGCTGTTCAGACATTGTTGACTGTCAGCTGAATGCCTTGAATGATCACACCACACACACACACACATGCACCAAACAGAAGCACTTAAGGCCTAATGGTAATATTCCTATCCTGCCCTATTAATCACAAGTTACCAGATCCGGTGGCACCAACCAATCCCTTTACACCAATTAACTCACCTCATACTTGCAGGCCAATGGACAGTAAGGATCTAAATCCCATCTACTTTAACTGTCGAGCACAGTGGCTTAATAGACGCAATCAGGTGACTCACTTGAACAGAACAAATGTTTTATTCACATGAATGAAGAGGTTTCTAGATATTACACAACAGGTTGTCTTATAACGTCAAAGACGTCAAACTATGTTCCTGTTTGTTCCTGTTTTGTTCTCCAGAATTGCTGAAAAAAAAAAAATCCCCGTTATGTAAACTGGCCTCATGAACCATGCGCAAGTGAAATCTACACAGTTTTAACACACACACCTCTTTAAGTCTGGTGGTCATCATTATCATCACTCATCACTATTCAGCATCTAGTCTGGGTTTTTGCTGATTCTCCATATTTTGGATAGCGCTGGTGTTGGTCATCAAGTTGATGACTTGATGTTGTCATCTGTGGTTAAAAGACAGGATAAATGATGACTTTGTCAAAATATGTCAAAATAAGCACAATTATATGACCTATAACCTTATGATTAATGCACAAAAACTAATGTAGTCAGTATTCTGTGGTATTGTGCAATTGACATGCCAGCTGGGGCTTGATAGTGACAGCAAAATGAGGGTTACTTTAATGGTAAAAAAATATATATATATTGTAAGCATCTCTGTAATTCTCTACTGTGATCTGAAGCTTATTAAAACAGGTAGACTTAACATATAACAATATAACAAGGTGCACAGGGACTGTAAAAAAAAAAGTCATGGAAGTTTGTAAATTTGACAAAACTAAAATAAAACTTCAGGATTTTAGTTATTTAAATGTTATTACAAAACTATTTCATTATAATGTATTATTATTCATTATTAGTTTATTATTGTTGCATACCACTGATACTGTGCTGAAAAGACTAAGAATGTATTCAAATAATAGTATACTTATGATATGTAAAGATAGTTTATCCTTGGATGTTCTTGTACCTATTATTACATGTTTGTAGTGCACTTGGAGTTACATTGTAATAACGCTCTCTATAGTTACATTGTTTTGAGACTCACAACAGTCAGCAGACCAAGAACAAACTTCCACTTTGAGCTCTTCTTGTAACTGAGCCATCTAACTGTAAGTCTTCCAATCTGTAATGTGTTAAAGTAGAATCAGTTAGTGACACATTTGGCATCATTGTTACCTGCTTCTTTGGGAGCTCCAGTGAAACTGACACATTTCCGCATAAACTTGTTCCTAATGTTTCTATGAAGCACAGTCAATGACGTGTTTGTTAACAGTCTGTCATAAAACCACTTCATTCATTTCCAGTTGATTTCTTATCAGAAATGTAATTAGCAATCAGGTATACAACACCACTGAACTTCCCTAAATTGTTGGCCTATTCTTGTTGTTACTTTATTACAAGAGTTATAGTTTTATATTTTATAGAATATAAGGAGATTATTATTATATCTGTTGTTGATTTTTTCTTGCACTTGGAAATATTAGCATGTTTCTGCTTAATCAAGGTAAAAAAAAAAAAAAAACAGATGTTCTAAAAGACCTGTTGAACATGTTCACCTTGAATCTGGGCCAAAAAACACCCAGAGGCATGACTGGAGGTATGCAGGTAAAAAACAGTGGTGGAGGAAACATTCAGATTCTTTATTTCTTTACTAAGTGTGAAAGAACGTTTTCATGTTTTCATTCATGTATAATCTCCGGTCGACTCTCGTTATTGTTATGTTTTTGTTACCTTAGCATAAGCTTTTCATATCTACAGACATTGCAGGGCTTCTTCCAAGGAGAAGAACCACCATGTCTCTAAAGTAGCCTACAACGGACAAACAAAACACTGGTTTTTTACATTTACCTGAGTAAATGTACTTACAGTTTACCTCGGAGGACAAGTTAGATAAGATGATAAGTGGAGCCTTTGACAGACTTTTTGACAGACTGTATCGCCAGTAGTTTTCATAACCGTATGATTACATTAATTTAATCTTAATAACCCTTGTATGGAAATACATTCAGGTCTCTGACTGTCTGCTCAGATACACACATTATTCAAGTAATTTTGAAATGGAAAAACACAAGAAAAAACAGAATTAAACCACACCACTGCGATGAATATCTACAAACAAAATATTTGAGCTATAATTTCCCACACCTAACCAGACAGGCAGGTTTGACAACGGTAGAAACCAAAGTTACAGAGCATTTACACAATGAGACTTGTAAAAGGTGAAATGACTCACGCTAACTAACTCAGAACATCAGTTAAGAACATCATATAAACACGGATTACAGGAATACGGTGGATATTGCGGGATGGTAGGCAAACTGATGAAACTTCTTGATCGCTTTAGTCATCAAGTCTGTTCATAAAAAAAACACAGTAAAGTCACGACAATGGGAAGGCCTCAGGGTGTGAGGCTCAAGGATGTTCACCTCACTCCAAGCAGATATAAATGCAAAAGGATATTTGTAAGTTTTATCCTACAGAGTCCAAGGGCATTTATGTAACTTTGCTTTAGAGTCACCAAATAGCAGAGCATGTTGATTTTATGTTTTAAAGCTAATTTACTTAAATGTTTAGAAAAATAAGGTTAAATACTCCTGAGGGTAAAACAACTGAACTTAATCCTTAAAAGACCTAACTTAAGTTAAGGTTGTTCAGAGAATTTATGGAACATTATGTTTAGCTACGTACATTATGGGAAGACATTTGAAACTATTTAGCACAAAGTCAGCTTTAATTCTGCTTTATTTTTTTAATTGAAGGTCTACAACCATGTCTTGTGCTGGTATTGACAGTCTGTCTAAATTTTGAAATACTAAAATTCATCATCAAAATAGGCCTATATCGAGTGACTTAAAAACTATATGCTTTGCTGAACATGATTCTCACAACAATAATTGTGTTTGTACTTGGTGTGAATACTTAATTAGTGTTTAAAAGATGAGATTCTGCTGTTGTGGCAGGTTTTGTCAGTTTATTTCTACATGATGAGGTTTTTTTAATAGATTAGGATCAAGAGGACTGTCCCTCAGCTTGCCCGGGTTTAGGCCTCTGTCCCTCTTGAGGTGTCTGTCCTTGATGCAGAGCACCCAGATCTGTTTCCTGGATCAGATGTAAGTGAGTGGTGAGTGTTCACGTCTCCCACTGAAAGCTGAGATCACTGTGTCTGATTCAGAGAGCAGCATTACAAACTCAGAGGTTCCTGTTTTTAAATCCAGTGATAAAATCTGTTTCCATTTATTATTAATGATAAAATGATCAAGCAACAAGCCACTTCTTATTTTTCTTTTATAAGTGTTAAATCTTTTCTTATTATGTGTCATTTCTTTGATCATGGAAGCTGACAAAGCACCACTGCAACTCCTCAAAATCCTAATCATGCATTGAAGGACTCATAATATGCTGTACACAGGTCAGTTGAACAGAAAGAACATTCCTACACACACAAATATATCAACGCCTTTGTATTTTCTGCTCTGACTGACCTCTGAACGTCCGGTGGTGAGAGGCAGGAGGAAACATTGCGATCAATTAGGTATAATTCTTCCGGATGTTTTGATTAAGATTAAGTCAGGATCAAATGATTAATGTTATTATTGGTTTTTCTATTGAGCATTGTCTTAGTTAGGTTTATAGCTTTATAGCTGATCTAATTTCTCAATATAAGTTTTCAGTTAAAATAAAAAGGAACTCCTCACATTGAAGAGGCCTGAACCACATAATTTCTGACTGTTGAGATCAACTGATCATCAAAATTGTTGTTGATCAACTAATTTTTTTTGCCTTGATTAAGAAAGTATATTGTGGAATTGTTATGTAGTTTCTTTTGAAAGTACCTTGGTCCGACATTGTGGGAAAATAAGCTAAGAAAGAAGAATGTTTAATAACTTCTGCGCTGTTCGAGCATGAAAGCTGAATCCTTGTCCTACTTCATCACTGCACTGACAATCTCTCCGTCCTACTTTTAAGATGATTCTGTGAACAAACCCCAGACAATATCTTCAGCCTGGCCTTCAGCCATGTTTATAGCTTTGTGTAGCACTGTGTATAATTCACTGAGCTGCTTGTTTGTTCTTATGTGTTACATGTTTACATGTGGCAAAAAAATATCTAGCATCCTTGTTTAATATTCATATAAACAAAGTACAAACTGTACAAGAGGACACCAGATGAGATCCATATATCAGCTGGACTCAATGTGACAGATAATTCAGTGGTGAGGAAAAGCAATAACTAAAGCACGCAGACAAACTGTATTGCGTAAGTACACAATATTCGAGCTGTCACAGGCAAAACTTAAATCTGTAATTATTGTTTTGAGCCGCTGAGTGTAGCTTGTTTCTCCAGTGAACCCTGCCCTTGGCAATGATATAGTTTTGACTCAGACTGCTGAACATGATGTACTATTCTACTGGCATGCAACATGCTAAACAACATACTCTCTACTATTTCCCTAACAAAGTACACAGCTTACAAACCAGTCAAGGTTTGAAGGAAACACCATAGACAAACTTTATTTTAAGATTTTTTTATTAGAAAAAAAACTATTACAAAACTTTGGCAGGATTGTGAATCAACAATTGCATTTGTATAAAAATACGTTATTTTCAGTGCGTGCCACCAAAGTCGCACAGCTGACCCTGAAGGCTTCTTTCATACTTCTAACAGTTTATTTGGAAGCTGAGGATGAAACATAGTCCTCAAGTCATTTTCTATTTTTGGAATGTTCTTTGTCCATATGTGTCAGTGGCATCTCCAGCTTGAGGCTCGACTTAAACGCTGAGCAGTGTGTTCGGGTTGAGCTTCACAAAGCGCCCCACAGCATCGAGGGCATCTGGCTCCCATCAAAAAAGCTTCAGGCCACATGGCTCAGAAGTCTCTGTCTCCTCCTCCTCCTCCTTTTGTTTAGCAGCTGGGAGAGCTAATCTATGAACCTCATGCAGCTTTATACACAAACTGCTCATCCTGTTTAATCACTGTGCTAAAATCAACAACCACGGCTATCTGACACTTCAGTGCCTTAAGCTTCGCATTAACACAACACTTCTCTTGGACTTCGTCCACATACAATCAACCGTTTTTTTGTTCTAAAAGTTCTTTCAGAATATATTCAGCTCTATTCATCTCTATGAGAGAACGGCTCCCTGAAACTCTCATGCAATCTTTAACGGCAGATAATTAAGGCATACGTATTTTTCCCTTTTACACATTGTGACCTGCATGCATAAAATGCATCTCCATCTGCTTACTTGACCTGTTTGTTCCACCGTCACACCTTCAGATACAGTATGTGCTTAAGTAACAGTAGAAATCGTCACAGGCACACAATGCATAGCTATGTAAGTTGTTAATATCTACTGTTTTGCCAAGACAAGGGGAGCTGGAGACCGAGGATAATAATTGCACTTTTCTCTTAACGCCACTCAAAGATGTCAATTTGCTTCTAAACATGAGTCACCTTATCAAGAGCGTTTTTTTAAACATCCAATCACCTGGTGCAACTCCAGCTCCCCACCTGACAAATATCAAGTGATCTCCCGCCCCAATATGTCCCAAACTCCTTAAATCTCAAAATGCGCTTCACATGAGGGAATCCTTGATTGGGAGGTATTTGTAGCTCGCTTCACCACGAGCCAAAGATCACATGGGGAGGACAGGAACTGATGTGAAGAAGTGACTTTCGTTGCAAAAGAACCGGAAAGCGTCCACTTTACTTTATGGATTAGAAACAAAGTGGCCTCCACTGACATCCAGTTCCTGTGAGCTCCGTCTCCTGACCTCTCCGTGGCGCTGTAGTCCCCCTCCACGACACTTGGTGGGACCAGGTGCCATTTATCAGAGAGAAGTAATCCAGGAGAAGACAAATCTCTTGATTTGTTCCATTAATTTAAGTCGCTTGACGCTCAGGCAGGGCTCATGGTTCAACACGTCATGCAGCGAGGTCTCATGTTGAAGGGCTGAGGGTTGGGGTCAATCTGTAGGCAGGAAATAGAAATAAAGACACATACGATGAAGGTTAAGTAAACAGATAATTCAATCTTTCTCTGAGCAAAACATTTAGTGCTATGATAGAGTCAGCCTACACTCACTGATTTGTTTTCATGTGGTTACTGTTCAAAAGGATCTTTGGCAGGCAAGAAGTCCATTAGGGACATTTTAAAATTATTCCATTTAAAATATAATTCTCTCTAAGGCCTTATTCGTAACAACCAAACTAAATAAACAGTAGGAGTAGGTGGGTGAAGTTTCCAGAATTTGGTGACTAACCTCGCTGTACACAGGCGGAGGTCGGAAGCGAAACTCTTGGACAAAAGCCATGAGGGGGCGCTCAAGGATCCCACTCAGGTCTTCTGCAGGTTGTGGGACCACTGCATTGTTGCGCTGCTCGGCCTCCTCCTCTGTCACCACAGAGCTGTAATCTGGAGGAGCTGCAGGGAAACAGGCTGGATTAGTCCACTGGTCTGACTCAACAGAACATCACAGGTCCAAACACTAAGCTGCTGAGTCACCACTACAGTTTAAAACTCTTAAAAACTCCACATTACATTTACTGCCTTTTTCACTAACAAACACTGATTTGATCCAACATGAATCTCTGCTGAATCGAAGCTTTTGTTTTGTTTATACATGTTGGCATCTGACCTGGTGATATTTTGGCAGTAAGTAATCATAAAAATAAAAGCAGCCTGATAGAGGTTACAGAGGCTCTTTGAAAGTGTTTTATTAATGTAGCAGACAAACAGTCTAACACAGTCTATCTTTTTACACTTTTCCAAAAGCCTTCCAAAAAACATACAAATCAAGCTCATTGGTTAAATTTGAGTCAAGAGTGAAAACATCCTGGATATGCCAAACCATCTCCATCTCTCAATCACTACAATATTAAAAGGACACTTACGCTCAGGCTGCTCTGGGATGGCCATGCGCAGCCACTCCAGGTTGACGCTGTACTGGCTGCTGACGCTGGAGGTGCGACTGCCGAAGGGATGGAGAGGGATGGTGCCTATGACCAGCGGAAGCTCCAGACACAGCTTGGATGTCCCAGGAACATCAACACAAACCTGGTGGGAGGAAAATAATTTTTAATGCCATGTGTGCAAAGTGCAGCAGCAGCAGCAGTGTGCATTAGAAGAGGCATTTGAGTTCCTAACAAAATAAAGCAGCTGTTGGCTAAACTCACCTTAAGCATGTACTCTACTTTGATGATGCGGCACTGTAGGATGGAGGGACCCACGGGTGGGATCTTGATGGCGCGACCATGCCATGTCTCCCTGCATCTGGCGCCCACAATATCACCGCATAGCGTACCCACCACTGAGCGCTTCTGTTTCATGGTGCCACGGGCAATGAAAGTCTGTGTCTGGGTGATGTAGGCTTTGGGCACCACTGATCTGGAGGTAGAGTTGTCGAACTCCGCAAAGACAGGTATCACCTCACCTGCAGAGAGGGAAAGTGTGTTATTACAGACATTTCTAAACTTTTAAAAGACTGTGAAGGAGTTGTTTTAGGCGCTAGACTCTTACCTGGTGTGTAGCCTTTGCGGTCGATCTTTGCAGTTACAGACACTTGTCCAAAGTTGCGGTACCATGCCCGCGCCATCTTGTCCTTCGTTCCTGCCTGTGGCGCCTGGGAATAAATGAAACCAAATGAGCCAAATGCCTCAAAACACCATAAAAAAAATCATGAAATGTGATGCAAAGATGCGCACCAAGAGAGCTGGTGTGTTGATGTCGATGGGCTCGATGACTGTGAACTCCTTCTTGATCTTCTTGACAGTGGCCCATGGCCTGTGAAGCTTCACTTTCACCCAGTAACGGATGCTGCCGTGTTTCCCCTCAAAGGAGGTGACCAGCGTCTCCTCGGGCAGCTGGAAGCTGAAGGGGAATTCATGTCTGCCAGCAGGAAGGATTGTGACTTCGCCATTATCTGAGGACAGCAGAAAGAAAGAAAAACTAATTTAAGTTGCAGTTCTTTCACTTGTTGTTTTCAGTTCAGATAATCAGGAACAAGAGCTGATTTTATTGTTTCACTGATATGAAACAATAAAATCAGCACAGTGACATAATAAAAGTTTCTTAATCTTGATGGTGATTGATCATCTGATTGTGTGTAAGGTGATTCATTCAAATCATGATAAAACTGCTGACCCATTCACTTCAGATCAAACTTTAGAGATCCACATAAAGTGACAAAGTGAGAACGGATCTAAGTACGACTCTTGCTGAAATAAAATCCCTCTGTCTTTCTCTGCAATCACATGGCATCGTGCTTGCTCGAAGGGGCAGTTCCTGCTCCATTGTGCTGACTGAGAATATGTTTTCCTCGAGCTGTATTATACAGCCCGTCTCAATTGCTGTGTTTTTTTCTCCCTCTTGCTGCACAGGTCCAGGAACACGTGTTTGTATTTAACAGACTCGATGTGTTTTCTGTCCCTTTGTTCGCTGGAACCTCCAACTTGGTTTGAAATAACAATACTGTCACTGTTAAATCCTCTTAATAGGTCAGGAAGGTTGCTGTGAGCATTCTGCTGTACGTGCAAAAATAAAAGCTCAAACATCAGCTAAGTCTTTAACATAGTATGATATTTTTTTTTATAAAACACAGACTGGAGCAACGAGAATTAACACAGCAGGAAAACAACATACAATTGCTGAAGCCCTCGCTGTGAATTTCCTGTCTGTACTTTAAACCAAAACAACTCTGTGCCCAATGAATGGAGACAGAAACCTGAGGCTCTCCCACGTCGCTGTGGAGAAAAACAACCCAGGACTTTCTTCGAATGAGGAAAAGTACTTTTTCTTTCAACAGATGTTTTCACAATGAGAAAGGAGTGTAAAGACAGCTGTTGCAGCATGTTTTGCTCTCTTCCTATAGAGTAGGGTTTTTTTTAAAAACAAACAAAAAAACATCTCTATCGAGTTATGACCAACAATAAAAAGTCTCCTTTGGCAGAAGAAATCATAAACCCCAAAAAGTATTTTGTCAGGTAATTATTTGATTCTCTGAGTGGTTGTTTTATGCATTATCTCAATCTGCGTGTTGAGTTTTACTTCTTTCAGGAAGTACCCAACAACAAAGTAAACAGCCCTCCAAATGCTCCAAATAAAATCATGTAAACTTAAGTTTGACTTTAGTTTCATTCACAAAATGGATAATCTACAGAAGCAACAAGTTTATAAATCAAATCCAAGCCAACAGATGTGAGGAAAACCACAAATGGTTGACAGAAAGAAGTCACTGCTTGACTTCACCAGCTATCAATGCAACCAGAGAAGGCATTTAACTCGCATACTAAAGCATGAAAACAACACCATTTCCAGTTTGCAGACAAACAACTAGCACAGTGTCCCCAGACACATAAAACACTTTAGTTTTCTTGTCTGCTCAATCACTCGACCCTGGTTTTGCTGTTTTGGTCCCACAATAGCTCACAAGTTTACAGACTGGGGTTCAGGTCACCGAGCCTGCAGAGCTGACTGACCTGCCTGCAGCAGCACCTCTCTCCGGTTCAGGTACTCCACCTCGTCGCTGTAATTCTGGGTGTATGCGGTGCTGGAGCCGGCGGATCGAGACTCGGTCCAGTGCACTTTAGCGAAACCCTCTGCGTGGAGCTTCAGGGAGTCCACACGACTCTCCCCGGACAGGTCCAGCACCACCCGTCCGGACACTACGTCCCCGCTGCTGAACACCGGAGGACAGTCAACCTCCGGAGAGTCGAAGACGATGTCAAACTTTTTCAACTTGTCGAAAATCATCTTTGCAGGTTGTACGAGTCCTCTCAAAAAGCGAGTGTCTCCTTTATTCGTGTCCCGCAGTATTTAAAGTGTCCTGAAGAGGATCTTCGGATGTCTTTTGTTTCCTTGTTTAAAGCTCAAACTGTTGAGCCTATGGTACTGCAGCCTATTTTGAGGCTGAGGCTGAGTGGGCGGGTTTTCTGAATATATTATGTAAGGCCTCGGGCAGCTGGTGCTGCCTTCAAGTGCGCCTCCTTGGCATCTATTTCTCAGTACTGCTGTTGTAAATAAGACGTGACTGCATTTGAGTACTTTATTCGGTCAAAATTAACAAAAAGTTTCAACAAGCAAATAGTAGACGTTTTTGAGTTTTTATGTTTACAACAAACAAACACTCAAATTCTTATCAGGCCAACACCTTCACCAGCCTTCAATTAACATCTCTCTCCGCAAACATCAGAACAAGTCTGGACAAAGCCTAAGACCGAAACCACTTCATTATTACCAGTAAAAACCACTGTAAAGATAAAAGTTTCATGACAACTACATGCCACAACTAGTCCAATCCCCACTTCCACAGTCCAGTTTAGTTGGGTTACTTTAGTGCAGCTCTTTTCCTCTTTTTTTCCCTAACACCCATATTTCCGGACTGAGTTTGAAGGCAGCATAATAAACACGCAGACTGGGTGTGGAGGCAGCAGCGAGCAAAACAGGGCCTGGTGATGATTGATGGTTACAGGTTCTTAGAAGAAAACAGGCCTACTGAGCATGCCTCCTGTCTGGCAGAGATCCGCCCTGCACAGCTCAGAGGGAAAATAGTTTCACTCTGGATCAGAGCTGTTTACTCCACTTCTTCCATGTCACCCAGAACATACTGTTACACAGCCTGGACCGCTGCACACATGAAAAACACATGCTCAAGGCATGCATCTTATGCTACCAAATCCCCTCATTAAAACAACTACCTTGATACCATAATAAAGGGATAGGAAACAAGTCACCAAATAAAGAAACCTCGTGCACATGGATAAATCATAGCACCCATACAACCTTTTCTTGACACATCAAATTCACTTCCAACATTGGCAAACAAAGCAAATTCTAAGCAGAATTCACATTTTTCCCAAACTTTGCAGCAATCAATAAAATACACAAACAAAGTTTTGCTCCTAAGCTGGGCTGCTTTTGTCATTCAATGCAAAAGCCCTCAGACAAAAATCAAGACAGGTCTGAGAAAAACAAAGTTGTTTACTCCTTTGTTCCATGGGATGACTAGCTCTCCAGTGCCACCGACTGGTGATGTAGAGGCAGTATGCACAGCTGGAGGGACAACCAGGATGCATGTACACAGCCTGGACAGGACTGGAGATGTTTGTGAAAAGTTGTAAGGCTGAAGGTAAATGCTGCTCACACAATAATAAGCGTAACTGGTCTTCTGAAGGGGGTTTGCAACTCTCCCCTCACTGTTATTCATTTTTAGGTTAAGAAAAAAAGGTAGAAAGTACAACTAGGAGTCTCTCCTTCAGTAATTAGTTAATTAGTAAAAAGAAAATGTGAAAAGTCCCAACTAGCAGGAGAACTCAGAGAACTCAAACATATTCAGTAGATCAGTGGTCTAGTTTGCATTCATTTTGTCAGTTTTTGCTTATTATGCATCCAGGAAGCTTTTAGGCTGGGGTGAAATAAAGTCCAGCATGCCACCTGCTGGTGACCAGGATGCAGAGGGCTGGCTCTACCAGGTCTTACTGCCTAGGTCCTGATAAGGCAAACGTGGGGTCCCCTGCACAGAACGAACGGTCCTGATAAAGTGTGAAGATGACATGATAAAATGTGCAAATGACTCAGTGTGATCGCCTTAATAATGGCTGCAAACGCACTGCTGCAGACTAAAGTAAACATATCCTTGTCAATTTCTCTTTGTTTACCCAAAGACCTGCTGAGTAGACAACATTGTAGAACAAATATTTACACTGAAGTCATACTTTACAGCAAACAAAGAGGGGCTTAAGAGAGTGTGTTTGCAGGAGAAATATTTTTTGAAAGCTCTGTACTCCTAAAACTGGAGCAACTCCTCCCCACTCAAAGCACACTAACTCAGATACGTCTGCCCTTTAAAGGGAAACAAAATCACTCACAGAAATATTGTTAATGGAAAACTAAAAGATAAATGAGCTGAAATGACAGCATATTGTAAAATGAATGGAGAGCAGCAGCAGGCTGTGTGGTGGAGGAGGGCCTGGCCAAGGGGAGCCACGTGTTGTTTTCCTGGTTGCCACAGCGACGCAGGCTGCATTTTTTAAACAGCCCCCACCCCTTCCTCCTTCCTTCCTTTCTCCTCCGTCTTTCACTTTCTCCACAGTAAATATAACCAAACACAACATCCTTATTTCTGCTTTTTAACATATATATTAACCTTTAATTGTTTGCACAAACATATCATGTCGATAAAAGTAATCCTGCCCCTCAGAGAATTTGGGGCATGTATCTATGTGAAGGTGGAAGCTTTGCAAAAACAATTAGCACTGTTGTTTCCTGGACAGACTCTTTAAAGAATGTCGGTGGAAGAGACACGGTCCCATGTGCTGACAGCACTTTAGCCTCTCTACTGGTGCAAGTCATCATGCACAGTCCTGAAAATAAAAATAATATATCTTACCATCAGAAATATTTGTACATTTTCAATAGCTGTGTACAATTCTATCATATCTTATTTGAATTCATATTTGGGAGCCATCTGTAGTTAAAGCCGCATTAGGCAAACTAGTATTATATAGATAACAAAACATAAGAAAGGGATAGATAGAAATAAAATATAAATGTAACCAAATTCATGACGAATTGATATCATCTTCTGGAATATTTTCGGAACATTGCCCTCCTTCATGTTTTATTTAAAGGGACGAGAGAAGAGACGGGTTTCCCCTTTTCTGGTTTCACCTTTGATTTTGAGTCACTTCTGGTGTGAAGCAGTTTTCTCACCAGTCACCACATGAAAACCAGATTTTAATTTGACAGAAAAGGACAGAGCAACACAGATGCTTCAACAGTCAGTTAATGAACACAGGAATGATTATAACGGTGATAAACAAGTAACTGCTGGAGATTAATCAAATAAAAATACATAATATATCATCTTATATTATTATCTGTTTAATGTTTTGAGTTTTTTTACACAGCAGGACTGAGTTAAGTCAGCAGTTGAAAATATCAGTTTCTGTGCTGTTTGTGACATCTGTTTTATACTTATGATTAATTGAAATATTTGTTAGCTGCAGCTATACCCATAGTACCCATCAGTTAATAAGTGATGTATTACACAGTGTATGATGTAAGCTGAAATGTAGACAAGATATTAACATACACAACCTGCCTAGTGCACCTTTAACCACAGTGCACACATGGTGCAGCAGCAAATGACCTGGAAATGATACAGTTTGACATTACATCCTAGACTCTCTGAGACTCTCTAAGACTCCCTCCATTTATATTTACCTCTTCGACCAGACGCAGGAGTCAAACCAAATATACTGTTTAAAGAGCATCTAATGAAACATTAACCACTGCCTACAGTTTATTTACACAGTTACTATGGCCTATATTCTCGGCCTCTCTGATTTTTAGCTGCCTTCCACACCAGAGGAATTTCACACTTTACAGCGTTATGTCCTGTACAACACAGGACTCGGTAAACCAGTTAGTTATGTTTATTTGGACCCAGCACTAATGGATTTGTGTTTAATGTTAGGATTATGTTATCTGGCAGATGTATCTTGACTACTTCTCTCCGGGGTTTCCATGCAACACATTTGGCCCAGGTGGCTTCATTTTGCAAAGTGCAGCGACTACAAGACACAGTGGCCACCAGCTGGCACTTGACAGAGCAAATCAGCAGTTTTACACCACATTATTCAGACTAGAGAGAGAACCTTTTCATCCACCAGCTGCAATACATGCTGAGATGCACTTATGTATATCACAGCAAAGCTTACAAACGACGGATAATATCTTACAAGAATGTTATACAGATACACTGGGGGACAAAAGAAAATACAAAAACTACAACAAAGTCAGCATAAATGTTAAATAAAAAAAAAAACCTTATTATGAAAGATAAGGCACTGTTTTGCATTTTCAAGCAGTCATAGCCAGTGTTTTCTAGTCACCTTTGGACAACCTTAACTCTAGGTAGATCATCACTACTACTACTGAACTCTTTGACCAGACTTGTTTGTCTCTCTCCCTCGAAAAATGTATTTTGTTAAATTATAACTAACAAGTAAATAACATTTTGCGTGCAAACTATTATATGGAAATTTTATTATCTAGAATCATTGCATATTTCAACAACAAAACCATAAGAAAAAAATCAGTCTGATAAATAAACACACTTGAATATTAACCATCCAGGCGACTAATAAAATCTGCAGCTTTCACCACTGACCTCGGATCAGATGCTGTCTCTTCCTGAAGTACGTGATCTTGGAGGTGTAGTCATTATAGACAGAGTTCATGCCCCGGTTCTCCAGCCAGTGTGCTGTGGCCACCCCTCTTCCCTGCACCTTCATGGAGTGCACTCTGGTGTCCCTTCGGAGCTCCAGCACCACCTGGCCGGACACCACCTCACCTCCGGTGAACGCTGCATCAGCTGGACCATCCAGCTCAAGCATGAAAGATTTTATGGAGCTAAGAGTCATCCCTGTGAGTGAAGGCAGGTAAACAGTAAATACAAACAATACAACAATACAATACAAACACATATTTTGACCGAAGGCTTATAGAAATGTTGTGCAGAACTAGTTCTCAGGTGCTGTAAGAAATAGCTGGAGGCATGAAGGGATTGAAGCATCTAGCAAATTATACATATCAAGACCTGTATTTACATTTTAAATAACATTATGCAAAGTTTTCAAATGCTGCTTTTAAATGTGTAACCTACAGTACAGACAGAACAGAACATGGTATTTTCTTATAGAGATCTTATTTTTAGGGTGTGGTTGGGTGGTTCAGATTGGGGTCTGAGACATGCCATGGGACACTGCTGTCTGTTTTTGTTTTCACAGGTTTTAGAAATATTTAATGACATATTATAATAAAATCTTACTTTTTTCTTTTTGGTGGCTACTAAAGAATTACAGTGTACACTACCGTTGTTTGTTTAACTTTAATATGCAGATAAACAAATAAAACCATTATTTTTTTGTTCATAATTCTTAATGTTATATATGAGCGTATGAATATATGAAGCTGCAGACATACATAATTTACATATATTCATACATATATAAGCTTTGATAACATCAAATAACTTATACTTTCAGTCAACAATATGTAAATAATATTATGGTATAATAACACCAGATAAATGCTGCTGTTAAAACAGTGTCAGTGGTAATTTTCTGATAATCTAATCATATTTCCATCTTCGATGTGCAGCTGGTGCTTGTTTATCGTGAATTTTAGAGTTGAGAACCAGGACTACGCTTTATAAATCCGTTTGTGAACGTTGAGCTGACGTTTAAAAATCTCAAACTCACCTGCAGGTCAGGAGCAAAGTAGCGGTCTCCTCAAAGACAAAGTTTTCGGTCGAGCTGTGCGTTTACTCGAACTGGACGTTCAATGGAAATCTAGCGTTTATAAACGGCGGCAGGTTTCAACGCCCAGAAACACAGCAGCTCTCTGTTTTACACCAATGATGAAGAGCACATGCGAGTCACGCCCGCCCACTAACACCGAGGAGGAGGAGGGGGGGACGACAGCGTGGACGACGATATCAAGTGCAGACGCTGAATAACAGAGCGATTTTCCGGCTATACCTTTCAAACTAAAACTGTGTGTACCGTATTCCACCCTTTCGTTTGGTTAGTAGTTAACATGCAGAAGTGTGTGTGCGCAAAATCTCAAAAAAGTGCGCCATTGAGGAAGGAGGTCCGATATAAAGACGAATAAAATACTTGAATGTGACCGTTGACTCGATTGTCTTTGCGTGAAGGCTTTTATTTTGAAGGCAGTATGTGTTTTTCAGCTAAAAACAGCCAAATGTCTTTTATATCACTTAATAACTCTGTGATTCTTTGTGATACATATTATATATAAGAACATGTAGGCTACAGAACATACAATATATATACAACATATGTTATTTTTGTCTATCAACAATATTTCACAAAGTATGCTAGTGCAAAAAACAAACAAAGGAAAACTAGTAAGTAAAATAATAATAAATAATAAAAGTAAATAATATTTTTTGTTTTTTTACATTTATGTAAATAATCCATTACACAATACACCATAGAAGAGCATTTTTAGTGACCTTGTTAAGCATGGTTTCTCTGTTTGGGTTTTTGGGGGGTCATGTGCCTCTGCAGTGGCAAGACCTGGTCACGTGATCACCATGTCACATGTTGGCTGAAAGGTTTTTGACAAGATCAGATTTTTATCAGTAGAGCCTGCATTTTGGGGTCAAGGCTGTGTTATTGCTACAACATAGATTGTTTTTACAGAGTTTTGTGGTCAATCATGCTTGAAGAATCGTTCTGCGAAACAGACGCTAACCTTCTTCTTAGCAGTTAGCGTTGATAGTGTAAACAGGGTGGAAGTAGGACAGTAAAGTCCAAGGCTCGTTCCCTCCATGGCCTAAATATGACAGACAAGACTAAGGTTCATATTTAAGCCACCTAACTGCTAAAGTTGCACTTGCTCATTGCTTCAACATTTCACACTCTAATGGGCCCCTGTACTGATCTGTTATTTATTTATTTATCAGCTGAGCTTAGCTTGTCTGCAGGTCATTGAAAAACACACGATGACACTGTGACATTGTCGCTTTAGCTAGATGCATGCTTGAATTTTAAAGACTTAGACTGAGGATCTGGGTTAAAGTTTTGCACATGAGGAAAATAAAAAAACATTACACCTCTTTTGAAATGAGTTCTTGGACATGTAGGAAACATTAACTCAACCAGGAGTTCAAGTAGTTCACTATGTTTTTTTGTGTGTGTGTGACTGAAAAGGCCATCTTTAATGCTTTTAGAAACCTTTTTTATTTTATTTTTATATTCCTTTCTCACTTTTTCACAAAGGAACATTTTCACTTGATTTTGTGGGTCTCAAGGCCCTACAACCAGTCACATAAAGAAGCTAAATGTAACCAAGACTATGATTCCTTTGCATCTTTTTAAAGATTTCATGGTGAGACAGTATATTTGAATTTAAAATTCTGAACTTTCTGCCATTTGAACACAACTTTGTCTTCCTAGTATTAAATTAAGTCTGACCTTTGGGGTTAAGATGCAGTTTCCAGAGAGCATGTGGACTATACTGCTGTAAAGATTCCAGCAAAACTCTTGATTTGACTATATCTTTTATTAGAAGCTGAGCAAGAACACATGAGAAAGAGTCATGTTTGTCAGTCAATGTATGACAAAATGAGAGCGGAACTGGTTATGGCTTGGCTTCTTCAAGACCAGAGGTTTGGCAGAGTATTCTTCACTGTAGGTGGTGCTGAAGTGCTGATGGGTGATCGGGAATCTGATGCTGGTCTATTTGATCAACAAAAAAGTGAGGCAGACAATATTGTATTAGGGTCAATGACATGACATGACATGACATGCATATTTTTGTGTCTCGGACACAAAAATATGCATGTCCATTATTTAAAAAATATATATATGATAAATGATAAATTCAAAATAAAATACTCTGGCATTATTTGCAAGGAATGTCACTATATAATTATTATGTAATATTACGCCCAGTGAGGAGAAAAATAGGAACCCAAGCAGACACACATGGGGGGGATGCATCGCATCAGCCTCTTGTCAAACATGCAACCATCTAATAACTAAAACTGCTGCTACCGATCCTATCACTATATCATTATTATTATTATTATTATTATTATTATTATTATCTACTACTATGAGAACAACTACGACCTACTACTGTTACCATTAGATTATATAGGTGAGTTGGAAATTTTTTAAGATCTCTCACCTTCTCCCGTGGCAGAAAAGGGGCCTGTCTGCAGGTCTTCAGAGGGACATAGTGAGCCAAAGTCGTGCTGAGGTTTGGCCCATATTCTGCCAAACAGATTAAAAACATTTAACATCTACATGCACCTCCCTTTAAACACACAAACACAACCAAACCATCACCTGGTCCCTTCAGTGTGTTGCTCGGCTGCTGGACGATTGTTCTGGGTCGCACTGCGTCCTTTTTGCTGTAGTTTTCTTTACCCGTAGTTGTATAGTACAGGCCAGACAGATGGGGTGAGCTGAACTGCACATGGCTTTTGGTAATCAGGTCAGACTTGGGTAAATGCACAGGAGGCGTTGTGTGGTTCAGCTACAGGGAGGAACATAGTCAGCATAGCTTCAAATATGGCAAAGTTGGAACATAACTAACAACCAGTCTATAAGAACATGCGTGCAAAAGTCATGAATTAACCTAAGGTGTACTTTTAGGATTTATGCAACATTATTTTCCAGTAATATTTTGAATACAAAGAAAATGAACTAAGTAGGAGGTTTATTATCTCACAGGGAAGAAGATTTTGTTGGTGGTGACAGACATCCAGTCTTTGTTGCACTCTGGATCCGTGTCTCCCTCAGGTAAGGAACTTAAATTTCTGATCCCCTTTGTCAGAACAACTGGACTTCCTGGGAAATACAACAAATAGACTGATCCAGGCAGGATGCCAGAGATACATGGAGTAGTCTTTGATTGTCTTTGATTGTTTTAGAATACAGGTAAGACTAAGGATTTGGTTGTTATACACTATGTAGTGTTGTAGTGTCTCAAATACACTACAAAAGAAACATGAGATAATTCATGTAAAGTTTACATAAAACTAACAAAGAATTTTTTATATTTGCTTCTCCCCATTTTGGAGCCTTTTGGTATTTTAAGGCCCTATAGGCAGCCTAGTTTGCTTACACAGTCTTCACCTTGGAGAGTTCAAGTTATAAAGTTATAGATCCAGTGGTGGACTCAAGGGAAGGGGCTGGGATGCCCCTCTGGTAGATAAAATATGACAACAAATGCCCTTGAGGATGCAATTCACGACAGGGTGCCCTTATAGTAGACAAACCACGATAAGGTGCCCTACCTGCTAGAAAATGAATTAGCCTTCAAGTGCCTCTAAGGGATTATATAGTTAATTAAGTTGACTTGTGTGTTTTATTACAGACGTGTAGGTGTAAATCTGAGTTACACAATTTAAAAACAATGGAAGCACGAATGCATCACAACTTTCAGCGTGTCTGTCACTGATTAGATCTACTTAGCAAGAATAAAAACAGTTAAAAATCTGTCTGGAAATTAACACATGAAACACTCACCTGGCTTTTCATAACAAAAGTCCTCTCTGGATGTGGGCGACCATGAGTCCTGAGGGAAATTTCCAAGGTTGAACTTCAAACATTTTTTTACCACAGGTGGGCTGTATCAAAAGCACAGATAATGCTTTTATTATGTTTGTGTGTGGATAAGATCAACACCAGATAATCTGAGCTAATTTCTGAAAAGTAATAGTTTAGGGCACTTTAAAATTTTGACTTTTGAGTAAACCAAATGCCTGTTTTTGAATCCAAGACACCTTAAACCTTTTGACACTGAAAGTCAAAACATGCAGTGACACAAAGAGAGGTCCAACACATCCAAAAAGAGATCTGCAGGGTGACACCAGACCCTACAGGCCCATGTTTTCCTGCTGCTGTTTGACATCTCTTTGTATAGGATGTAAATTGCGGGAGATTCTCCAGTGAAGCAGAAAAGCTGCAGACCTGCGGGCAGTGGGCCAGTTGAATGACACATCGTGGGTCGTCTCCTTTTCGACAATCTTCACAGGATCACCCATAACCACTGAGGAGGTGTGCTGTAGATAGACATCATGAAAACAGTCACAGTCATGGTCTTGTGCTGGTAACACCCATTTCAGGGAAAGCTTCATGAAAAGGTCAATACCCTTGTCACTCTTGTGTCTACTTAAAGCTGACAGTGCTGGTACTTCAGGTCAGAGTGTGTCTTTCCTTAACATGCACACAGCAGAGCATATAGAGAGGTGCCCTCTGCTTTAACCTGAGTCTGTTTGTGAAGTCCAAGAAAATGACTACTTTGGCAGTGCTGAGTAGTTAAAGAAAGTTAACTCCTAGTTTTTTTTGTTTTGTTTTTTTAACAGATTAACAACCAGTTTAGGCTTGTTCCTAAATCTGCTGTGACTAAACCAGTAATAATATACCACAAGATGTAAACCTATGAGACAGTGTGTAACATTTAAAAAGAAATAGTATCAAAATCTTGCCACTGAATGGCTGCTGCCAGAATTATTATCATATAATATATTATCAGATTGTGAATTTTGAATAAATAAAAACATCTGCATGCATGAACAAAACACAATGTGTGAAGTATTATCTTTAGTGGAGTAACAAGTTCATTTTGAAAAGTGGTGGAGTGTACAACATTTTCAACATCATTGCATCTCATAATGTTATATCTATATGGATATATGATTGTATTGTATTGTGTATATAGATATGTGTCCGTCTATATACATATGGACATGTACAATATATGGATGTATATATGAATTTGCAAAAAATAATAATAATAACAAAAACATGTAACTATTTGACATTTTGTGGATGTACTGAATCATGAATTTATTGCAATAAAAGTACAACACTTAAATGTACTTTTCACCACTGTTTCACCACATTTAATCTTTCTGGTGCAATGGTGTTGATGTTTTACTTACAGTACAGGATTTTGTGTTATATGTGAGAATTGAGGTTGAATTAGCTTCCAGTGGATGTAGAGTGGCCACTATTGTATTGAATTTCATTTTTTAAATGTGATTTTAGAACCACTGCCAGCATAAATCAGTGTATAAATTTCCCTCAAGAGCCAACGTGTTTCTTTCAGGCAAGTGTTAGTTTGGAATAACAACTCTTCTTTGATCATAATAGCTCATAACCAACAGCTTCCTGCTCTTGTATTACCTTTTTAAGAGACTGAGCAGGTCTGCCCCGGGCTCCCTGGAAGATGGTGTTATAGTGGGAGACAAGGGTGCGTTGGCGCTCATCCACTCTGATTGCAGCAGAGCCCTCTTCTACAGAGAAATTTTAAAAATAGATTACACATTACAATCTGCAGGATTCAAAGATGAACTTTTACACAGATCCTTTCACTGTTATTCATTACAGTTTGGATGTTGAAAGGTGGAGAGTTTACCCACTTCTTGAGTGTTAATTCCTAACCAAATTTGGTGAATGCTCACATCACTCAATAGCACTGGATGCATTAATCTAATATTTAAGAAAAATTAAAGAAAAATTAAGAATGCTGTCACTAACCTAGATGTTCAGCCGTGGCTTTTACAACAGGTGAGACATGATGTGGGATGAAGGAGGCTTGGCAGCTGCTTTCAGGGAGCTTTTCCACTTGCTCAGGCTTCTTATAGCCTGATGATGGTCTGAAGGGAAGGGGGGGGAGCTGGAGAGGCCGGGGCCTCAAATCATCCTGGGACTGAGTGGTGAGGAAATCAATCTGCCCAGGGTCAGCATGCATCTTGAAGTTGGTTTTAAGCATGGTCCAGCGAGGGATGTGCGTCACCTGTGGCACTGTATAAGGTTGGTAGGACGTCATCATCTCTGTCAGGTTCTCATTGATGTACTTCAAGTCCTTGTGGTCCACCTCCGCTGCCATGGGCTCACTAAAAGGTTTTGTCCTCTCGATAGAAAAAGGCTTGAAGTCCTCCTGGTGACGGGTTGAGAAAGCATCTGGATCGCTGTTCAGAAATGGGATGTTTGACCGGAGGCAGCCTTTGTCCACCGGACGGACATGGATTATTGTTTTTACGGATGCCATGAGAGATGCCACCAGTGTCCTCCTTAAATTACTGTGACTCGTTGGTTAAGCTAGTCATCTTCTTTTGAAGCAGGTGAAAAATGTTTCAATGTATCACCATGGAAACCTCTGTTCTGTGGAACATGATGATGTTGCGCCTCTTGCTGACACTGCAGAGAAACAAATGCATGCCACGGTGCCCTGTTACCTGGCCTCGTGCAGTGAATGGACTAGACACACAAAACTATCTAAGAGAGGATCTAAGAGTGTAACTATAGGCTACCTTTTATCTGGGGTTCCTCGTGTTACAAAAAGGCAGCTTGGCACACGTTTCCTCACCTAAGATAACCTGCTAAATAACTGGAGTGAACATTCAGCATTACTTTAGATAAACTCAGAGATGCATGACTTTGAGAATTTGAATTTGAGTGTAAGGTGCAATTAATTTAATGTAAAGATTTTTTTTTTCCAAACAGTTCATAATGAGGCTCAACAACGGCATTACAACAGCAGGTGTCAGTCAAACTTCATTTGAGGCAGTCGTGTCGCAGCCCGGATACATACAGCACTGTACCTGGAGCACAGTGAACTGTTTTACAAAAGTAAAAGTAAAATCATTTCAGGTGCTCAAAATGTAACTCAACACCAACTCTCAATATATTATATTATATATATTTGGTTGTTCAATTATGAAATAATGCCCTTTTTAACTGAACAATGAGCTCTTATAGCCAATAACATCGCTCGCCGTCGCTCTCCTCGGTTTATATTTGTTTAATAAAATCCTGTAATATCGGAAAAAATCAAACTGTATCGGAAAAAAAACTGACTGGTATGAGCTGTTTGTGATCGTATACTGAACCGCGAGGTTCTTCTTACAGATTTCTCGTATTTACTTAATTTTTTTAAGGTGACTCTCCTCATTAGAACATCGGCTAGAAAGTTCAGAAAAAGAAAATGATAATTAAGTTAATAATAATATTTAAAATAAAATACAGTTGCTTTTATTCCCGAAGGAAGCCGGTCGGAGGAAGTGACGTATTTCAGCGTCAGCCTCTTCCGCCCTCTTTTCGTTGAGGCTCAGCTAGAGGCCGGGTGGGTGCACGTTTTGTCCAGTACATATTTATCGACGTTTAGTGACTATTAAGTTATTTGATACAATTGGAATATCATATTATTAGTCTAATATCGATAATATTTGTGTATTAAGTGTTACTGGCTCAATTCTGAAGCAGTAAATAGAGAAACTTGTGTCTGAGCTCCACGCTAACGGTGCGCATGTGGCGAGGCCCCGCACACTCTGTTGCTAATGTTGGCTAACATCGTTACCTTCTCACCAGCGCACATTTTCACGATAAATATAACACAGTTGTTCAAAAACTGTAGATATATTACCCTTTAACCTGTAATAAATGTGTGTGCTGGATGGCTGTATCGTTGACGTGTTGTGTAAGATGCTGTCAGTTACCGTGAGTTGGCTAAACTTGAAGCTAACGTCAGGTTTCTCTCTCTCAGCCTGCAAACATGCAGATCTTCGTGAAGACATTGACGGGGAAGACCATCACCCTTGAGGTTGAGCCCAGCGACACTATCGAAAATGTCAAGGCAAAGATTCAGGACAAGGAAGGTGAGCCTTCACTTTTAACTCTGGACGTGACGTGAGTTAGCCACTTTATGCCTCGACAACTGCGTCCTTATAAGTATTTAACTTTCAGATCTACAATTTAAGTCTGTCTGTACAAGCCAGAAGGTTTAACCTGATAGAAGTTGGATTTCAGGCCCTTTAGTCTAACCAATATGCTAGTTATTTTAATTCTTTGAACTTAATTTATTATTTGAAAGGTTGCTGGCAGAGTGGTGTTAAAGTAAAATACCTGGTCTGTCTGATGTGTAAATCACAGCCAAACTTTTCCAGCACTTAACATACTCAAATATATCTCCCAGTCAGGTAAAAATAAAGTTCATGGTCAGTGTAACCGCAGTTTGGGTAATATGTTTTGTTGTGTTTGCAGGAATTCCCCCTGATCAGCAGCGTCTGATTTTCGCCGGCAAACAGCTGGAGGATGGACGCACACTGTCCGACTACAACATCCAGAAAGGTAACTTATTTATTTCATCTTATTTAAATCGCTGGTCACAGCGAACCACAGACAAGCTTCTTGTTATGAAACAAAGTACGGTTAAACAGGAGTCTTAAGGATGTCATACATCATACATTGTGCTACTAATACATATTAGGGTATTGCTCCATTTTCAAAAGACCACAAGTGTAACTGTCTGTGGATGTGCCTGAACTTGAAATTCTGCTCACCAGAGTCCACTCTGCATCTGGTTCTGCGTCTGCGTGGTGGCATCATCGAGCCTTCACTCAGGCAGCTGGCCCAGAAGTACAACTGCGACAAGATGATCTGCCGCAAGTAAGTCTTAAAAATCATAAAAGCAGTCTGTTTTTTTTATTGTATCTCATTGTGTGCAGCACTGCTGTTACAGTAATGTGGTAGTGTGTGGTTTGATCAGTGGGGTGTCTTATGAAAATGTGTTTTAAATAAGATGGAAAAATTGGAATTTGAGTGCAGGATGTTGTTTATTTGTTAATAAAGGCTGATGTATAAATAAGACAGCCTTTTATAGGTTTTATTTTCCTGGCCTCTTTAAAATGAGTCATTCTGATTGAATTACTGAACAACTGACTAATGAATGGAAAGTGGATATTTGAGTTGAAGTTTTTTAAGCGTTTAGCCAGAGTTTAACCTAAATCTTTTAGGATTAAAACTCTCCAAAACGTAGCAAATAAATTACCAAATTTGTTAGCACCAGAAATAAATCTACTGTTGTCCCATAGAACTGTATGATCAGTGTTTGACTACTTCAAAAAGTTGGTTGAGAAGGATTTTCCTTATAGTTTACCCCTGACCGCTTGTGTTGCAGGTGCTATGCCCGTCTGCATCCCCGTGCCGTCAACTGCCGCAAGAAGAAGTGTGGACACACCAACAACCTTCGCCCCAAGAAGAAGCTGAAGTAGAAATTTCAACTGAATTGGCTCTCAGTGCCATTTTGTGTTAAAATAAATGTAAGAAAACAATGCTGCTTGTCTGACTTGTATCATTCATTGGTGGGGAAAAAGGTGAATAGTTTGCCTTAATTTGAATTCATGTGTACAATTAAATTTATTACTTTAAATGGCAAGCTAAATTTCAACGACTGAATGAATGAAACTGGTGCAATAAACTCATGTTACTGCTTGCCAATTATTCCCTAACGAAAAGATGTTCATTAGAAGAATTTGGCAAGTAGATTACAGTACAGGCCTTTTCTAAGAAGCCTGTTCACTGAGTTATCTTGGTAATTCAGTAACCTGCTGCTTGGAACTGGCACTGGTTGAAACTAACAGTGGGTGCACTCCAAAATGTGACAGGCACAGTGCCGGCATGCCATTTGTGTCAGCCTAAATTTACAGGACTGCAAGACAGACTAATAAACCGTTTGCATGCTTGATAGTGGCTAAATCCAAGTGAGACCGATACTATACTGTCTGCCAAACCTGAAAAGGTGTTTTAAACATTTTATCAGATAAATGTCATATCTGCTTGTCTATTTAAAGATGTTTCCCCAACTGGCTGCCATAGAGCAAGCAGCATGGACAAATAACAGCTACCAATAACTAGAAAGTGTCAGCTCAAAGAACAATGAACTGAGTTAGCTCAAGCTGACTGACAAACTATTTTGAATACCAAAATCTTGAAATCAGTAAGAGAAAACTAAAGTACTAGTCAAATATAAGTGTATAATGCAAACTGTAGGAATGCTGAATTACATAACACAACCCTCTCACCCTCCCATCACACAAAAACCACAGCTGTGACTGCATGACTGAGTTTTAATGTTAAACACTTCGATACAAATATAAGGAACTCATCTCACATTGTCAAATTCCATACAAACACCTGCTCCCCTCAATTCAGTAATTCTTGAGAAACAACAAAATTGTGGCCTTGAACAGACCAACACCAGCTGACCATTTTCCTCTTGGATACCACTACTTGAATGAAATGAAAGGATTCTGAGGTATTTTGAGTCGTACTGAAAGGTCAGATGTTTCAGACACGGAGCAAAGAGCAGTTCAACTTAAGGTAAATTTAAAAATCTAATGGAGATGAACTTCAGCATCATACACAAGTTGTGTGTCTATTCCAGTTAATGTGGCTTCAGCGTGACAGTGGTGCATCTTTGGTACTGCATTCTCTCTTGTAGGTGGCAACGGATGTTTTAAAAGCCGTTATTCCAGTGTATTTAAGGATGAATCCACCCATGGATATCCTGTTTATTGTTGGGTTTTTGTGGTGTGAGCAATCTCCCTCCATACCTTCTCTATCATTCATGCTTCAGCTGGTGATTTCCTACATTACCCAAAATGCAGACACCTGGGGTGGAAATTTGCTTTTAGAAGACAGTTTTCCTGCCCCCTCTACAAAACCTCTCTCTTCATAATGCATTTACAGTGTTATTGTGCATTAACGATACACTGGGACAAGGCCATTGTGAAGCAAAGTGTTTCTGACATCAAGTTTGTGCTGAGGAGGCTCTGATGCATTTTCTTCATGCTTAATTAAAGGCTGGTACTAGTCTGTCATAATCTGGTGAAGCCATGAAAGAGAAAAAAGACCACAGCTGCGAAAAAAAAAAACGCGTGATGTTAAAACAGATGAGAACAGGCTTTACACAATTCTCGTTACCTACAAATCACTTGTATAAACTATAAACAGGCATCTATGCTAGAAACTTTATTGCTAATTCAGTGCTGCTTGCATGTAGCAGTTGATGTCTGAAGTAACTTGTCAAAATGATAAAATGTCAATGTTTCTGGACTGAAGGTGCAATAAAACCTCTTAATGTGATCAATAGCAGTATAATGCAATGACATTATTTTGGAACTCCTGTTGCTGCTCTGGGCTTATTGAACTGTGGAAGTATTTGTTTATAAAAGTAACAAATAATTGCACATCACTGTAATGATGGAGTGCTAGTACATTATCTGGTCATTTATTACATTAACAGATTTCATTATGACCTTTTCACATGTTATCATCCTGGCAGTCACTGCATCATCAGCTACAAAAGACTGAACCTTATTTGTACCTATATTATTGTCATATGAAAAAATCAATAGCTCATCAGGGGGCGAGAAGCAAAGATCAATAGATATTGTGCATCAGAAGTTCACACACAAAGCTGACAAATAATTAAGTACCCACTTACTAAAACTACTGCATTTGTGCTTTTTAACACGAGCAGTCTTCATTTGCACGCTGCTAAGTATCGTGCGCACACACACATACACACACACGCATACAGCTTCACATTCCTTGGCAGGTCGGGGCTTTTGCAGAGCTCATGCAGTGCTCTCATAGTGATCTATGCTCTGCAGCTCCGTTGAGCCTCTCTCTAGGGTTATTACTATTATGGTAAGTGGTAGTGTTGAGCAACAAAGAAAAAAGACATAACGCAGAAATTGATCATTGTGTGAATGTAAACAAAATAGAACTTGGCACAAACATTATCAAGTACAACCTCAGATTCATGTCAACAACATCATGGGAGGAAAATAGCGCCTCTGTTTTCAGGTCAGTTTTCCTTCACATGCTGATCTACCTGTCAAAGTGGCCTGATGGAGAGGACAAACCTACAACCCGCAGCTTGAATTTATCAGCAAATTGGCTGCTAGTCATTGTTGATTTCCCATCCTGACTGTGAGTAACCCATTGATGAACATGAATGATAGAAGTGGTGGGACAGAGCAGTCCTCACAAAACGTCTGATGATCCTCAGAGGACAGAATGTGAGCAGGTTGTTCCATCTCTGAGTTTGTTGATGTTCTGGCTGGTGTGAGGCCAGTCCAGGCTGCAGACGGTGAACTGGAGCCAACTTTATTCAGGGTCTTTGCCTCCATGTGTCCTTGACCTGACCAAACATCTGCTGTGTGCATCTCCACAGTGTCGAAGGAAGGATGAACTCAAGCTTGTTATTGTGTAAAAGCAAACATTTTACTTGTATAGTTTATCTTGATTTTGCTCAGTTCTCTTACTCGCAGTGACTTCTGATATCTACTAATACCGTTATGAGAAAATGAATTATGAAAAAGCCTTATTCATACAGGACTACTATTACATGTAGGCCTCAGGCTATGAGTTTTACGCATCAAAGTCTAAACATTTATGTTTAATATCGGTGTAAACATGTAAAAACTATTTTTCAACCATCTCAAGTGCTGATGTGAGTCCTGCCGTTACAGGACTGTAGCTTTACCATCTATTCCCAGACATGGTTGAATAGTTGAAATCTCCAGCTCTGCAGGAAAACAAGAGAACCGCTAGCTTTTATTAAACACAGTCGGGCTATTATCTTTAGTTTTACTTCTATTCTCGCCTCTTAATTCAGTAAGAGACTGCACTAATGCAAGTGGATTGCCCGCTCTGCATTAAATAAAGATACATCACACAAAATATAGAAAAATCCTTTGCTACCTGTTGGAAATGTCTACTTTTGCAAAATAGCAAGCTTAAAAGTTTTGGTGCAAGTCCTCTTTTAAAAAGGTACTAATAATTGTTTCAACCGATAAATCAGTATCCTTTTTAGACATCAGTATAATTAACATAAACAAAGAGACTAAGCAGCCACTACTCAGCATTTTACATTGTAAACCACCGGGTCACATAATAGGAGAAAGTGGAGGGCGCTGTTCTTTCAGAGGAAAGGGATCTAAAGCTCTAAAGAGTTTTCAGTGATGGCAGAGAGAGAAAAGAATATAAAAAAAACATGCAGCTGCTGGGAGCTATGATATGCAAAAACAAGTAGTAGAAGCCAATTAGACCAGCTGTATTAATAATCATGGGTTGCAGTATTGTAGTATGCGATAATGGTATTATACAGTACAGATGTTTTATTTTGCACATAGCACCTTTAAAATTTTTCGGATACCTGCTGTTTACCTGCACTGATCTTAAAGAAAACAACAACAAAAAAAAAAACAGGCAAACACCTCCATGTTTTCCTCCACAATGCTTTGATTGTTGCTCTGCTGATACTCCAGTAAAACACAAATCAAAGACACATGGGTGGAACCAGTGCTGACTGTGGAGATGCAGCACAGCTGCTGCTGTGGCTATTTGTCGATGAGCTTTGCCAGACTCTGTCTCAGGTCGTTCAGGTCGCAGATTTTGACGTCCAGAACCTCGATGATACGTCTGACCTCGCCTTCCGCCTTCTCCTGCTCTTCACGGCTGGAAGCCAGCGTCTTTTCAGCGTTCTGAACCTGATCCTCCAACTCAGTGTTTCGTCTCTCCACATCCTGCAGACACATCAACTGCTGTTAATACAGTTTTCTCATCTGGATGTATTTCTGGATATTCTTTGCATGGGATATTATCCGAGTTGCACATGTTTGCTGTATATTTTCTATTCCTTGTGTGGCTGCTGACTAAAATAAAGTTTACTGAGAATGTCCCATCAGGCTTATTTGCTACGGCAGATTTAAATGTGCTATTCTGTGCTTTACGAGGTTATTCTGTATGCCAACTGCAGCAATGAATAGATTAGAGAATGAACACAAGGACAGGAAAGGTCAAATATGAATAAACATAATTCACAAATGACACCACTACTAAAAAAGAGAGAAGACCTAATAAAAGCTACGCAGTATTAATCAGGTATAATCTCCTGCACTGACATTGGAGATTCAATACACTTTGTCTTCTCCTTGAAGTCCTCCTGTATTGTTTCTCAACTGCAGGTCTGAACTGTCCTTTCTCTTTTTGTAGGTACAATATCAGTGCTTTGATTTTTCATTAGTCGCCTGTTGGGTTTGGAGAACAGAAATCAGGACGTAAGCCAGTTAACACTCTGCAGAGCTAAGACTATTGTGTTTCTTTCTATGAGAAACCGTCTAGTCTACACACGAGTACTGATTTCAGACAGTGTATGAAAGAGTGTGACCTCTTAGCAAGTGAATCACAAGCATAAATGGCAAAAAAAAAAAAAAATAGATGAATGTCTCCATTCACAGCAAAGATGGAATGCCATCATTCCCCACCCTGTCAATAAAATAGTTTCCCTACTTTTCTGTGATATAATACAAACTCTTCTAGGTTTAATAACAATAAAAATCTAGGTGAGATGAACCAATTTATGCAGTATAAATGTTGGACTGGATGTTAACAAGAAAAAGAAAATCCTGTTATTTCTGAGTGTTGCTCGGGATTTTATATTAGCTTATCAGAACCACCAACCAGCCCCATTCATCATGTTTTATAAGAGCTGTAACCTTGAAAATGGTCTGCTAAAAGTCTGTATTTAAAGCGTTGAGACCTTGACACGCACCAGTCATCTTCTCAAGGATGTCAAGAAAAAAAAACAGTCACTTAACACAGAGACTGCAGTTTAACAGGAAGGTACTCTTGCTGTGAATATACGCATTACTGAAATATTACTGTCATTCATTCTATTCACTCTCCTATATAAGGGGAATGGAGAGCTTAGCCAATGTTGTTGAAAAGTTGTATTCTATTTTAATGTGTATTTATATTCATTGATAGGCTGAACATCTGTAGATATTTATATTTACTGAGAGAATGTACATATGTTCACTCATGCAGAGATCCAGTGCAGACATCTAGGTCCAGCTGTTCAGTGTTTATTTTTATCCTTATTCTTATCTTGGTTTGGTTCTCTACTCTTACATGTACCTCTCCTGTGTTTTATTCTCATTACTGTTGCTGCTATGATGTGAATTTCCCTCAGGGAATTAATAAAGGTTTGTCTTATCTCTGTGTGTAAGCTACAAGATGGCAGCTGTGTCTCATTTTCTTCTGTTCTTGTTTATTTGTCAGGCATTGTTTTTTGTCTAGTTAATGTCTTTTAACTGTTAAATTATGCAATTACTGCAACATGGAGTGTCAGTTTGAGCACTCCAAAAGTTTTACAGAAAAGAAAAAGACAACATACTCAGTCAGTTGTCAGCTTACCTGGAGTCTTTGCATGGCCTCCTCTCTCTCCTTCTCCAGCTCACCCACATCTGTTTTCTTGCTTTGCAGATTGTGAATTTCCTGAAAGCACAGTATTTTCAAACTGTCAACACGTTCACACCACAATCCCACATATCCTATCAACCCTGTTTATCAGGATATGGAACATTCATGTCTCGATTTGCTCCAAATAATTTCAAGTGGCTCTAAAAGAAGCTGAGTCATTCATCATAAACCAGGTTGATGATAACATTTGGGACACTTTGAAGTTCTTGCCACCCCCGGGGAAAACATACCACCGTGACCTTGCCACAAATTCTGTAGCCAAAAGTGGAACTTGTTAAGACGATGTGACAGATATGGTTATGTTAATGAGGCTGGAGGACAGCACAAGCTGCTTTCAAGGAATATTTCACTTAATTATCCATTTTATTTTTCCAGGGAAAATGATTTTTCTGCTGAGCGTGCCCAGCATGCATTTGATGGACATTGACTTGGCTAATACATGCACAAAATATTAACAAGGTGATACTTTGGCATCATTAAATCATATTAAAGCAGGCTTGGAAACAGTTGTGAAGGTGAGTCAGAAAGTCCTAATTTCACTTTACATGTAGGTGGCAGCTCTGGACATCTGCAGCATTCATTTTTTTGTGCATTTTGTGAGACTGTTTTTCATGAAAGCTCTTTTTGTCTGATCAAACCAATGAATCATCAAAAAAAATGACAGTGCTACAAAGATAAATGAAAGACTTTGTAGAAACAGAAACTAGAGGGAAATAAGTAAAAGCAAAAAGACTCATTCTTATGTTTTATATCTATATTTTGTTTAGTAATTATCTTTTGATGAAGACGAAAACAAGATTATTGATCCAGAAAGATTTCATTAAAGTCTTGAAGATGATTCAGTAGAAATACTCAAATATGTACTAAATCATTAAATGTTCTTAAGGTTTTCTCTTTTTTCAGAGTTTCCCTTCAAGATGGTAAATAGATTTAGACAGTGTGCAGTGCAGGGAATGAACTGGTGTCTTGCCTGGTCTTTGGCACTCAGCAGTGCTTCCAGCTCCTCCAGTGACTGACTCAGCTCCTCTCTACCTGTCTGACCAGCAGCAGGGTGCCCCAGCTGGGCCTCGAGCTCTGCAACCTGAAACACACACACACACACACATACACACACGACATAAAATTAGTACATACTTAATACACTGACCAAAAATATAAACGCAACACTTTTGTTTTTGCTCCCATTTTTCATGAGATGAACTCAAAGATCTAAAACATTTTCTATATACACAAAATAACCATTTCTCTCAAATATTGTTCACAAATCTGTGTAAATCTGTGATAGTGAGCACTTCTCCTTACCCGAGATAATCCATCCCACCTCACAGGAGTGGCATATCAAGATGCTGATTAGACAGCATGATTATTGCACAGGTATGCCTTAGGCTGGCCACAATAAAAGGCCACTCTAAAATGTTCAGTTTTATCACACAGCACAATGCCACAGATGTCGCAAGTTTTGAGGAAGCGTGCAATTGGCATGCTGACAGCAGCAATGTCCACCAGAGCTGTTGCCCGTGAACTGAATGTTCATTTCTCTACCATAAGCCGTCTCCAAAGGTTCAGTAAGGTTCAATGTAAGTGTAATAAAACTAGGTATAATGTTTGATTCAGGTGTAATGTTAACATTTGCTAATTAGCATTATGTCTATAAATGCTTATTATTTTGTCATAAACCACAGAATTTAGCACATTTTTACCTGATGGTGGTGCTAGATGAAGGGATCAACAGAGGACAATTAATCCTAAGAGGGCTAATGGATATCTCTATTAAATATTATGCAAATCCATCAAATAATTATTAAAACATTTCACTATAAACCACAAAAGCTCCAGCAATATCTCCATTCAAATCCATTTAAATTTAAATTATACTAAAATCAGGAGTTTGGATGACAGATCTTTTGAATGTTAAAAGGGTGAAAGGCTCTTCAATGTCAGTTATTCCTAGATATTCTGGGTCTTTGCAGACAACTCTGGCAGCAGACTAGATACATAGAAACCATGAATTTTAACAGTGCTAAATAACTCTCCATCCTGCTGCTAGATTTAAGTTAGAGTTAAATTGATTTTAAATTGATCCCGACTGCAAAAATCACTTCAGGAGTTGGAAAGTCTCGGTCTGATTTAGTTTAAGAATCTAATCTAATCCTTTTAAATCTGATCAGTCCAGGTTTCATGGGAATATGTGATTATATTTTCTCATAATTTTCTGATGGATAAATGATACAAACAAGAAACTGCGAAGGGGTAACATAAGTCCATCGTAATGAGTAGAGTGACGCACTCTCTCTCATGTTAGAGGTTGTCCAATGTTGGGCTTTGAAATGATTTTATAAACCTAATGTGTGGTGTAATTTACTAAATCCTGAGAACAATGTGACCCTTCACGGCCAGCAAAACATGGAAGTCTGCTAAATTAGCATTAAAAGGTTTTTATATGACAGCCGTAATATCACACACAAATACGCATACATGTGATGATTACTATTGATGGAAATGTGGAAAACTACCACAGGGTCATCGCCTACACATATACACACACACACACACACACACACACACACACACACACACACACACACACACACACACACACACACACACACAGCTGATAGAAACCCATTTAGGCTGAACTCAGAACTTTAACAGCTCCCACCATGCATCACTCTGCATGCATCTACAAATGAATCAAGGACATTTTGTTGTTTCATACCCTCTCTCATCTCTTTTGAACCTCCATCACACGCAGACAAACACACACACTCAACACTTCTGTGGAAAAAAGCTTTTCCGCTGCTAGTGGTCACGGTCTGAACTCTTTCTTGCCTGGAGACATTTTAAAAAATTTTAATTGCTAGAGGGCTGTGACCTTGAGGAAAATCATGAAAAATATGTTTCCTAATCTGACCCAATTCTCTGTGTTTAACATATTAACAGAAAAGCCAAAGATGGCAAGTGACAGTCAGACTAAAGAAGGGCAAACTGGTCATCCTTTGAAGTCTGAACATGATATGATTTAAAGTTTGTGGTTCACTGAGTATCTCATCAGTCATCTTTCAGGGCTTTGTAGCTGCACAGTCGGAGCATGAGCTAAAACTACAATGGTTAGAAGTTCAATTCCCACTGGGCCCTAGTTACAACAAAAGAAAAACAATATACTATAATTGCACACTCTGGGAGTAATACGATTAAGACAATATTCTAATTGTGTCTTGAGTGATTACACAGTTTGAAGTAACATGATTTGTTAACTTTACACAGATTCATTTAAAAAATGAGAAGGCTTTTCTAAACTTCACTTTGGCTCTACTGAAATAAAATCTGTGTTTTTATGCCCTGACACATTGTACAGAGGTCTGTGCATTAGAGGGAGGTAGGTCTAACCTGACAGTCCATTAAGATTAGATTAGATAAAAAGGTTTACATGACAGACTCTGTGTACTCACCACCATCAGCTGCTGTAGATGAAACCTGACTTTAGACAAGATCACAACTGACAGGTGAAACATTTGGTCTCTAATTTACAGCTGCTGTTCATCTTTTACATGCAGTTACTCGTAATAACTAAAAACTTCTATGATTAAAAATGCAAAGAGGTTCTCTAATATTAATATTTGCTAGTTTTTGACTATTGGTGGGTTTTAGATGTTGGTCAAAAGAAGTAACTCTTTGGACTTTGGGAAATTGTGATGGGCATTTTCCCAATATTTTCTGCAGTTTCAGAGACCAACCCATTAATTCATCAAAAATGATAATAATAGTTTGTTGCAGCCTTTAATGTGTAAAAATGCTGCTGTGTCCTTGTGCCGACAATGTATGAGAGATCTATAAGAAAAATTTATAAGAAATCTGAGATGGAAAATATTTATTTTGTAGGAAAACAGAGGAATTCAAACAGTTTAGGTTATTTTTTTATTTCTTACATTTTGATTTACTGAATGTCTGAAATGTAAATGTGTGAGGGCAGGGAGGGTTTCTTGCTCCCATGTCAATATTTCCATTTCCCTCCCTTTTGCATCTCTGCATTTTCACAAGCAATTTCAAAGTGACTCTTTAAAGATTACACACTACACTACGTCACACGCCATCCATGCCAAGCTTCAGAAAACCACTCTGGGTTGTGGGGGATGGGGGATCCCCAGAGGCACCAGCTCCATGTCTCTGAACTCCACACACACACACACACACACACACACACACACACACACACACACACACACACACACACACACACACACACACACACACACACACACACACATAATATACATGAAGAGAAACACCTGAGAAACTCTTTAAAAATGTATGTAGATGATGTAGATTGGCAGGAGATACCTAACTACATGTGCTGCACTGATGGAGGTATGCACTCTCTAAGCTCCCTCTCTTTACACAGTTTGTGATGAGAGTTTGAGGGTCTGCAAAATGTTTATCTATGATCTAGAAACTTGATTCACATCCAAAAATTATAGATGCCAAAAATCCCCAAACTCAGAAACACACACAAAACAGTAAACAATAGAGCCACACTGAAACTGTTTTGGATGCAAATCAAAGTTCTTTGCATTTCATATTTTAGCTCTTTCATATGTTGTAGTGGTTAGAGTACAAATACAATATATAACTTAAGTATCACACTCCACGTGTTGCGAATTCTCATTTAAACCAAGCAGGGTCAACCCAGAAACCCAGAAAATAAACCTCTGCTATGGGTGAATGCAAACGTGGCTGAAGCCGAGAGTGTGACGAGGGAGGAAATGCCAGCCAACCTCTCTCTTTCTGCTCCTACGATGATTTATCTTCTTCCTCTAACTGGGACAGAGATGGGGTAGAGGGTGGGCAGTATAGGGTGTCCTGTCCCAAAAAGAAAAAAAAAACCCATCTCTGCTCCCCTCAACACCCCTTTGCCAAACCCTGGAGGCCTGCTCCAGTTCTAGCCACCTGGTTGACTTTACTGCAGTGTGTGTGTGTGTGTGTGTGTGTGTGTGTGTGTGTGTGTGTGTGTGGGGGGCAACCTTCACCTGGACTCACAGATATAGATGAAACCATGGTGTGGGCTAAAAATAAAAGGGCTAGTTTTCTGTCACTGGTGGTAATAGCTCCACTGCAGGCTGGTTGCGGCACCACTTAATTCTGTCGCACTGAAGAAGCCTTGTTAAGCTTGACCAAGGGCATAATTTTACTCTCCCTAAATTAAAGAAGAAATGTCTGCATTCTGGCCCTGTGATTATCACGGGAGCCTGTCAACCAAAATATCCCAGGGACGTGGGTACAGGATGAAAAATGCATCTGTAGTTTGTAAGAAAGCAAGTGCATGAGGGGATTTTAGTGTGTTATAGATGCATGAATAAAAAAATCTGCATAATATCCCGTTGCTATCAAAGTGGCCACAGGAGTGGTCACACACAAAAATGCTTCATAGAAAAAGTAAAGAGTTTATTCTCTTTCTTCTCGCCTCATCTGTCATTTTAACCCATATGCAGACACAAACTATACTGAAAAGAACTACGGTGTAGCTGATGTAGATGTCCTGAATAAAACACAAAGATGTGACAAAATAGTTTAGAAAGTTGTTGTTTTGGAGAGATTTGCTGGAGGACATATTTTCTCCCCTGGGTACAACGTAACTGACAGGAAGCAGAGCATCATTTAATGCAGCACCAATATGAAAAACACTAAACTCAGCACAATGAAATAAGGAGTTAACCTTGTGTAGTTTATACATCCACACTATTTTTGAGAGCAGAAAACGATTTTCTCGCCACTTTATATTTCTTTAAATTAACATGATAACCTCCTACTCCACAAATCTACACCAAGACAACAGAATATACTTGTTTCTGGTGTTGGAGGTGTTAAACTGTATGTATGAAAAAACAGATCCAGACAGTACTGTTCCAAATAGGTGCTCTAGTTGATTAGAGAAATGCAACAAAAAAATTATACCCTTTAAGGGAAAAGAGGTAGAAAACCTATACTCACAGTACAGTATTTTAAAGGATCAGTGTTGGATTTAGTGGCATCTATCAATGTAGTAGCCGATTGCAACACCCTTGCAACATCTTTTCTACCTCAACCTTCTTACTAGCCTGAAGGAAAAACTATGGTAGCTGAGAATTGCTAGAGCCAGTGTTTAGTTTTGTCCAGCTACTGCAGAAACATTCTGTGGAAGAGGACCTGCAGCATCTATAGAAAGATTCATTCTAAGGTAACAAAAAACATAATAATTCTTTTTTACAGGTGATTATACACAAATGAAAACATAGTGATGCATATTATAATCAATTATTACAATTACCATATTCTGTAAATAGAGCCCCCTGAATCTGACACACTGGACCTTTAAACTGCAGGTAACCATAGCAACAACACTGAAGCCTCACATTCACTAACCTAAAACAATGAATTAAACACAATGTTGTACCAAGAAGTGAAACACAGCCTTGTTGTGCCTTTGATAAGTAACCATGGTTTGATTAAAGCATCATAAAATGAGAAAATTATTATTTTCCTTACACAGCTTTATAGTGCATTATTGTTCATATGGTTTATTGCAACCTGGATTCAGTTGCAAACAATAACAGAATGTGTTGAGAAGTCTAAATATGTGTCCACATACCAGTGACTTATCAGTCACAAGTAGAATATTAGCTTAACAACACAACTATCATCAATGCATAATCAGCATTTACCAAGCATTATGAACTACACTGCATTGTTTTTAGCTGCAGGGATATTGTATTAAGAGGCATTTATTTGTCCACCGTCTGTACATCACCACCTGTACGTCACCTGGTCTCTGAGGCGATCGGTCTCCTCCTGGTATTCAGCAAGCTGTTTCTTCCACTGCTCCACGCTGCTGTTGGCTTCCTGCAGTGCTGCCACAAGCTTGGCGTTACTGTCTTGCAAGGTGAAGAGTTCAGCCTCCAGGTTTATCTCACACATGGACCTGAGGAGGTAAAGTACAGTCGGTTTATCAGAGCTTTTTTTTTCCTGCCTCCACTAGCTGAAGATGACACTGAGGAAAACAGTGAAACCAAAACAATGAGCTGAAAGATGGTAAAACACTGTAGGGCTAAGAGCAACTGCAGAGTTTGGTGATAATTAATACTGATTAGTGCAACTTTAAAGACCTAATGCTGGCTGACTGCTGCCGTCAGAAAGATGCATTGCTGGTATGGAAAATGCAGAAGATAATGAGGTAATGAAGTGAAACTTTTATATTATGCTGTACCAGCTGTTTGGAAAAATTTGACGGTCATTTATCTGATTTTAAAGAGCCATAAGCCCATGTATTTTAATGTTTTCAGAGAATAGAACTCCGTCATGCTGTAATAAGGTTTGTAAATTACCATTAAATGTGACTTTTATTACCTTTAACCCCCATTTGTTTCAATTATTACCATTTAATATGTCTCTTTTGTTTCTCTTTTGTCTTTCATGTCATTGAGAAGTGGTTTTGTGTGTGTTTTTGAACAGTTTGGCTTATAACCTGAAACAGAACAGAACAGCATGTGCCGTCTATAGGGTACTATGGAAAAAATAAACCAATAAAGATGATGTGCTGTCCGTTATTAACACGTGGGAAAGATGGATCAGGTCCAATGTGCAGGTAAAGTTCAGGGGTTATTTAATAAACCAGAGAGCTTTCACAGGAGAGGATAGAGTTTAGGAAACAGTCTTTGCCATGACGACCAAACTAACAGCTTGGCAACCATAAAACTACTCACCATAGCAACGGGATAAAAAATCCTGCATAGGCTTATGACAATCATAAAATAAAATCGTTGGAATAATAGGCTGTAAAGCAGCACAGTATGTTTTTCTGCTTCCTGGTCTCAGTAGGAAGGTTGAGTGATCAATAATGGGCTCTGTGATGACGATAATTATGAGTGGCTAAATCCAGACACACACACACGCGCACACACACACACACACACACACAAACTGCAGACCTCGAGGGTGTCCACCTGTGGTGTGGTTTCTAGACAGGCTGCACTTTTTTTCCTTGTCTTAAAGTGTTTTCAGAATGACTCATTGCTGCTCTTCTACTTTATTAATGGTGTTGTATTTCATAAGAGCTGAAAGTGCTTTTCTTGCATGTAAAAACAGACAAGAAAAGAACAATCTTACATTGGTGAGCTGTTTTGAGCCATTAGTACCCCCTGACTTTCAGTCCACAGTATGATTCGAGCTCCAAATCCCCTGAATCAGTGGTACCCGGTCCTTAAGAACCCCAGCAGTGCATCTTTTCCAGCTCCCCATACTCTGAAAAGCTTCAGGACCCTACCTGCCTGGTAAATGTCCACATCTTTAAACTCCATGACCTCAGTTTGTAAGTGTTTCTGTTAAAATGTGTCTCCTGCTGAAAACATCAGGGTTATTTTCTGAGACCAGAGACACAGAAGACATTAAAAACCTATTTTACAGGCAGAGTAGTACTGTATATAACATAGGAAATGCCAAAAAATAAGATTGCTGGGAGCACTGAGACTCTGTACTTTTCCTCAGAGAGTGACATGGAAAGGACATCAAGGAGATATAAGATTATTATTTATCATAAGTTCAGAATAAATCCTGAGAGAAATGTCTGTCTCTTTAGCGGCTAAATGCTCCACTAAGTTCACCAGTTTTTAGACTTTTTTCTCTAAAACTGTGGCTGAAAACTGTGATAATTTATCATTATAAAAGTAACCACAGGCACCAGATTTTTAAGAGTCTCATTTTGTTCTATTTCCTTGGTAATGTGTCAAAATTAATATTATATAATATTTCAGAGATAAAACCCCTCAATTGTAGTGTGCATGCCAACTCAACTTCTCTAGAAGGATAACAGTATGTGTTGTTTGGAGAATAAATCCACAAACGGTGCATAGTGCCACTGCAAAACTCATTCCCTGTGCAAAGCATAATTTCACTTTTGTTTGCCTGAAGGATTTTGTTGAAAGGTTGGGTCATGTGAGGATGGAAAAGGAATTTGTTTATGTGGTGGTAGGTGTGGTTCCTGATTTTTCTTTGGCAATTATATGATATTTACCATCAACAGTATCTAGAATTGACTTTTTCTTATGCCAATTCTGCATTGTAATGCAGATTTTCTAAACATTTTTACTGTTAAAATAACAAATGTAGAGAATTGTGATTTTATGGTCTTGTAATAGTTCTCCTCCTCCAACAGAGGACAGGCGTTTAGCAGTTTGTACAGAGCTTCACAAAGTGCTTTAGGGATTTACTTCTGCTCATGCAGGGCTGGAGACTTAGAAAGTTTACTACAAAGGTTAGAATCCTAGCAGATAAAATTTCCATTCCAGTCCTCCCACACACACGATCCACTGCTCTCTCCGTTGATTTTAAAATGAATTTCATGTCTCTTTCTGTGTTTTCTGTATCGTTATTACAGATTATTGGAATTATTCTTATGATGTACTGTATGTATGCAAGAAAGCCAAATATTCTTTCATAAACATCAGAAGCTCTGAGTGTAAATGTTCACTACATTTAATCTATTTCTGATGTTGTCAAATAAATATCCTAAGTGAGATATAAGTGAAGTATGTTGTCTAATAAATGTAGCGAACTATTGATTATCGCATTCAAGCTGTCAAATAGAATAAAATGTATTTTTTTCTACCACACATTCATTAAAAGCACACATTTGGAGCCAAAGAAGAACTTGTGAAAAAACAATGAACACACTGACCATACCATGTTATGTAAAAAGCTGCATCTTCTAACTAAATATTCATTATATTGGAGTGATGTGGAATATTTGAAGTATAACAGCATAGCAGCAGTACAGGCATATGTGGCACATGGCGAACTACATAAAGACTAACAAAGCCAACAACAACAAACACTGAAATGTAAAAGTGCATTTAAAATACAAGAAGGCTTTATCATGCCTTGTCTTGAAATAATTAAGGCTATTATTAGAAATGAGGTACATCGTGCTTAAGTAAAACAAAAAAACACAGTCATTACCCTTCAGACAACATCTTTTTGACCCTCTCTTTCTCTGCCGTCAGCTCCACTTCTGCGCTCTTGCTTCGAAACAGTTTTTCCTCGCCCGGCCCATTGACCGCAAGCAGCGGCGGAGAATGGCGCTCCTCTGACAACTCCTGGATCAACAGATATGACAACACAAACAAGACATGAGTCTGATATAAAATGAAATACAATTAGCAGTAGCTCTCTCCATAAGGCATTGGTTTTATTCAGTACTGGTGCTTAACTGCTATAAGGAAACCAATGAAAGAAAAAGAAAGTTAGATGAATCAGCACCTGTGTAAGAGTTAAAAAATTAGTTTCTGAGAGCTGTTTGGGATTACAATGTAAATCCTAACTACTGACACTGCAGTTTTCCTATTAGGAGATAAGAGTCCTTTAATAGACCCATATACAAAGATTACTGAGTGTGAATGTTACACTGTTAATACAAGATCAAGCAGCATTAATTATACTTTGGCTCAGAGGTTCAGGTTTGAGCTGCTGACAGGCCCATTACTGTTTCTACATCCAGAACCTGTCATCAGAACTAAAAACACACAGCAGCAGGGCAGGACAGAGCTCAGCCTGTCAGTGCCTGATATGTCCCATCTGGGCTCCTGTAAACAGGCTCCATGCAGCGTGAGCCGCCATGTGTGGAGCCCAGGCTGCCTTCTCTTCATACAGCCTCAGAATTCTGATTGGAGATGTATATGTATGTATGTATGTATGTATGTATGTATGTATGTATGTATGTATGTATGTATGTATGTATGTATATGTATATGTATATATATATATATCTTTATTACATTTCAATCTGATTGTCAATTAATTTTTTTATTCAATTTATTTCAACTTTGTTTAATCTCACCTACAGGTCCATTGAGTTAGCTGTTCTGTAGCTTTCATTCATATAACATGAGCTTCCTCAGCAGCTGTGGTTCAGATTTTCTTTTAGATAGAGATACCTGAACCAGCGCCCCCAGATTTCCATATTTATCTGAGACCTTTAAGGACTTCTTGTTCATTCCTTCTTAAAAGTTTAGCTTCATCCTGTCGTATCTCGTGGCTGTATTGTAACAGATTATCTGAAGATTATCTTCTTTAATTTCATTCTAATTTTCATCCACACCATTTTGATTTTGTAATTTGTTACAAATACTGATACTGTAGTTTTTGTTGCACTTTAGGTTTTCTCCTGAACAAATTCTAACAAAAAACTAACTTGGCCATGCATTTAATAATACAATAATATACAGAGACAGGAATGTAAAATTGTTTTTGCTGGAAACTAAATAATTGTTTAGTGATCCATCTGACCTTTTTCTTTTTGTCTTTTCAATTTTGGAGTAGAGATTAAGGCTGCAAACAAGACAGTTGGCATTTGACAGTAACTAACTCATCACAGAGAGACCTTTAGTTAAAACACTAAATGATTCTGCAGCCATGAAACAACAAGAAGGTTCAGCTCGTTCCTTGTTTGCAGCCTGGTTATTAATCTGGACATTTGGTCATTTGCAAACAGTTGTAAGTCGATACTCAGTTGTACATTTTGCTTAAATAAATTGCTACATAACAGTCAGCAGTTTTTCCCTTTGCTTTCTTTCCTCATTAAGAGTACCCTACAGTATAAAATAAAGGTTAAATAAACTAAATGGCAATACAGAACAAGAAGAGCCATTTATCTTCCTCTCGCGTCAAAAAGAGACTTTGAATATGACATTACAGCATGGAGATGGCTCGACTCCAGCCTGGCACAGTCAAGCCTAAACAATCTGCTTTGATATTTTCCTTCCCTGCTGCCCAGAAATGGGTTCAAGCTTCCTTTCACACAGTTTTTTGAACCATTTTCCTCAGTTTGAGGCCATGGGCTAAAAGACTGCTCAGTCTCCTTTCTAAAAGTGTACAGAGAAATTAGCTTCTTCTTCTTTCTGAGTGGAAACCTAAACAGGAAGTTGTCAACGACTAAAGCATTACAACCCCGCACTTACTGTAGAAAAAGCTTGTATTATTAATTTGAGTGAGCCTGACTGTATACCCCTGAGGACGATAGTTGGCACAGCAGCTCTCTGTCTGTCTGTCCTCATGGATAGATATGGAAATAAAACACACAGTGGACTCATGTGGATAAGCACCGTGTCCAGAGGACGGAACCCGAGAGCAGGAGAAATCAAAGTTAAAACAACTCCAGTCCGGCCCCAAAGCCAACGGATCGGCTGTGCGTATCCCTGAATAATTCATACTGTGGATCATGTTTAAGTCATAAATGGAATTACAAATTCACAGCAGTTTTTCCATATGTTGTTTGTGAACAGGCTGAGCGGAAACAAGGCAGGTACATAAGAGCACAAGGCGGCAAATGACCAGTAGCTAATTTGTCAGACTTTTAAAAAGGACATATCTGTGTGTGTGTTCTCAGAGGGGATTTCATGTTCATGATATCCATGTGTGGTAAAGTAAACTGAAGAAAACAGCCAATAATTTCACGTACATGTTATAATAAAATGTACAGATTAAATTACACTTAATGTTATTGTCGGCATCATTACTCTTTTGTTTGTTTTGTTTTGTAGATGCTAGCTGTACTCTGAAGCAAAATTTGCTCTGATGTCAACTTTGATCAGACTCCAGATGAATTATTGAGCACGATGGCCCATGCAACACTATGATGTATGACTGTGAACACTGCAGTTCCTTAGACAAAAGAAGATGGTTGTGGGTTTTTATATATTGTGGGGTGGAGTGTGTGTTTTTACGCACCTGGGAGAGCTGAGAAAATGTTCCACGATGCATCGGGGAAAAGGAAAGAGAAGGAAACAGAAAAATTAGAGAGAACTAAAACAAATGCATCATTATTTTTGACTTTTAACAGTCATCCATCTTGTGTCCACTTGAAAGCTTTACCATTCACCGTTTTCAACTTGTCCTGAGAGGACGCCTGCTGTGTAATCGATGGAATCCCAAATACTTTGAAATATTCAACGTCTTTCCCGAGAGCTTTCATCGTGTCGCCATCTACATCTACAGTGTTTACTTATTTATCTGAGCATCAGTCCGTTGGTCCCGTTCCTTTTCCTCCACCCTGTGTTTCATTGAGACCACAAACTTGCTTTATTTATTCATGTGTCCATGCATCACAGGTACATGTTTAGGTTTCCCTTCAAAGCACCCGTCCTCCCAACTAAACAACACACACACACACTCACACACACACTCACACACACTCACACACACACACATACTTCTTTTAGCTAGTTTTAATGCCAAGTCTGTGCTTTAAAATATTGATGAGTGGCATTTCTGTTTGCCTCTCTGTCTGCCTCTGCATAGATACCATGTAAGAGAGGGAGGGGAAAAAAAGCTCCAATCAGCAGGCACAAATAAATGACAGCTGTTACCTGTCAGAGGAGGGAAACAGCTTCAGCATCCTGCTGTGTTTACACTGCTGTTCAGATGATTGATAGGCAGAGATGGTATTTCTTCTATATCCTTATTGGCATTTATTTACCTTTTACTGCGTACCTCAGTGGTTCACACATACTTTTGTGTTTTTTTTGCAAACGCGAACAGCATTGTACACTGCATTCATACAATCATGTTACAAATGTGTTTATTTAAAGTGCATCAAACTGAACATTTTTAAGTGTATAAATTTATTGAACCTTCTTTTTTCTGTGAAAAACTGTATTTCTACCACTTGGACAGGCAGAAGCTGGACATTTTCAAGCTTTTATTATTTATCCTTTTATACTTTAGACTCTTTTTGATTTCTCAGCTACAGTCAGTAATCAATACACAACCATTAATCAAATCAGTGACTAACAGCAGTCCACATCAGACAACCTTATCATACTTAACATTTAGCGTTTCTAGTATTGACAAACAGTGTTGTCTGGGGAAAATATTACAGCAAGCTCCCTTTAAGAAATATGACAATTCTTACATGCCTGTAATGTGGTGAGTGTATCTTCTATTAATTTTAATATTTCAGCAATCATGTTTGCATTTTATGACCATTTAACACAACATAATTCTGGGCTCAATTCCCACTGAGGTGTCGATACTATAACCTTTAAATGAAGCATCTACTAAAAAATATATATTTTATAAACATTACTTAAGTGCATAAAAATGTTTATTGTCTTTGCACTAGCCAGTTCTACAATGCTGTCTGTATTTCTTTGTTCATCATTCTTCAGTTTTTTATCTCAGTGAACTTCACCATCAACTCCTCCATCTTATCTCTGAGCTCTGCAAATAAGCCTGAAAGCTGAAGCTTTACTGCATGCAGATCCCCTGCTGCCATCCGTATATCAGAGGCAGAATATGTGCTCTGTAAAGCCCGAGGCTGCATAGATACAGCTACATAATACTGTAGATGGTTACTGACCGGCTATTACTGACCAGCTGAATGTGATGAAAAACCTGCTGATACACTGGATGAGGAGGAAAACACTGCAGCATCCCTCCAGCATTGTTAAACCAACATTTTCTGTAGGTGTCTTATAATGTAGGGTTTGCATATTTGGCTGTGTGTGATGTTTGCCTCCAGCATTAATACAACATCTCTTGACTTTTTGACTATTAGCCAGAAAGGCACTGCAGTTACTTTGTGAAATATTTGTACAGGAAAACTCCAATCTAGGATCTTTATTGTCTTTGTTCTCATTCACAATATGACCCGGCGTTTGTGGAAAGCTCTGAACAGTCCACACGTGTTAGTAGAAAAGCTTTAATGGAGTTCTTTACTGGCATTATAGCCACAATGGGGCTGCCATCAATACTGGCTGTGGTTCATTCACACACTCTTCATGTGCTCACACTCCATAACAGATTTGGGTATCTCTTCTGTATTACACAGGTTCAGACAGTCAGCAGTATGGTGCTTTACAACGAGCAGCGGTGAGTCAGAAGATGTGATAATAACCGCGACAACACCTCTGTGTTTACTGCCTGACACAAAATCAATGGCTGCTGTCTTATCTAGAAATCAGTACACGACGCTCGCCTGCGTCTGACCTTGCAGCTCTATCCATGTGAAGTTTCTGTGTTTATGTGAGTGTGCTTGACTAATCCATTTAACATGTCTGTGTATTCATGACCACGTGTCCCTGTACTCTTTGTTTGCAAAGGGGACAGTTTCTTGCTTTCCAAAGCCGTACATCAATGTGTTTGTGTGTGTCATGTGCTGTCACATCCTACAGAAGTTCCTTGCCTTCCTTACCTTGCTACAGAAGTGAGCATGCAAGGGCAAGAAATTCATTTCACATGTGTAATGGCAAGAATTTCAATATCAACATACAACATGTGAGAAAGAGGATAATTTGCAAGAAAGCACTGTTTCTCTTTGTCTTTTCTAGTTTCCTACACTTTTTCTTCAGTCTTTTACTATTTTAACATTTGCATTTATATTTCTTTTATTAAAAAACACTATAACACTGTGAATTTAAAAAGTAACCAGCCCTCTAACTCTAACACAGTGCAGTGTTTTTACCAAAAAGAGAAAACTCTACAGATATCAATGATCGAAACAGAGAGAGTAAGAGAGTAACCGATCGATGTCAAATGCACTATGCTGTGCATTAGAAAACTGAGCCCTGATGTGAACTGAGGTGTGAATATCAATCAAACTATAACATTGTGTCCTCTGTGTGTGTACGATTAAATCTCAACATGCTCTAGTTGAAGATCTGCTCCAGAAAAAAGAACTCTCCGTCTTGTGATCTACTTGTAGAAAAAAAGGTGAAGGACAAAAAAATAAGTTTCCACTTCAGGCAAACTTTCACTTCTCCAGCTGAACCTCAGGGTTATCAAGTCCACCAAGAAATCACCGACAGTGGCAGGATAAAAGCTGGCTATTGTCCTTTCAGCAGCAGCCAGATTCCCTTCAATTATAGATGATTCAGCTCTCCTCCCTCCCTTCCTCTGTACCTCCATCTCCCCTCTTTCCTTGCTATTCTCTTTTTCCCCTCATTCTTCTTTGTTTCAGTCCTGGCCCATTACTGTCCCTTCAAACACCTTCAGCTCTGGCATATCCTGCTGCTACCCATCTCCATTTGTCATGCATGAAATCTTTTAATGGAGTTAACCAATGGGAGAATAATGGAGCGGCCAGATGGAGATCCATCTAATCCCCTTGTGATTCTGTATATGTTTAAAATAGAAACAAAGGAACTGAGTTCGTTGGGATATTTCTGCTCTGCTCTGACTGTGTATTGACTCGGGGCTGAACCTGTTGTCCATCCTTATGATAGTCCACGGCCACACAAGCCTCTTTAGTCTGATCAGCAAACGCTTGCACTATAAGCTTTCAGATTTTATTTATAGTATAATACCAGTAGTTTTTAAATCATAACCAGCAGTAGCAGTTTCCTTGATGGTGTCTGCACACATACTGCAGATATCACAGCTAATTTTGCTTCACACTAACATAAATAAATCTGATTTTTCAAACTCCTCATTACCCCTAATTCAGTAAGATGAGATGAAACTTTCCTCTGTGCAGATAGTTTTGGTTTTATTTGCTGAGGTTTGGAAATCTCTGCCACTTAAAAATTCACCCTACACCCCTCTATAATGAACAGGAGAATAGACCTTATCTGTGGTGCTCAAAATTTAGAAAAAGCTCAACAGCAACATGTCTTTCCAGAAACAACGTCCATATCCTTCCCCCCCGTGGACAGCTTTTTGCATTTTCCCTTTTGCTAATAAATTAGCATTGCAAAATTGCATATATTACTGCGTAAATGTTCCTTTATTATTCACGTAGGCCTCTGCAGAGCATAACTGATTGGTCTCTTTGACATTTTTGTCAGATCTGTTATGGTGGAGTATATTTACAGTAAATGCAGCTTCAATTGTCTACCTGAGAAATGTTCAAAATAGCTTATTTCCTTTTAATAGGAAAGTAGAGCAGTGCTTTACCTCTGGAGCTGCAATGTTGAGTGCAGGGTTGGCCAGTTCAAACCTCTCCTGAGATTTCTCTCTGGCTAGACGGGCCGCCTCCTTTACCTCCTTAAACTGCTCTGCAAACTGCAGGAGGAGGGAGAGACGAAAGGTACACTCAAACACACTAAACCTACAGTACATCATCCTTAAACCACTGTTTTCATCTAACTGTACAAGTTAATATAGGTTCATTAAACTAGTTATATAGTCACAGCACTTATGTATCTTTACTTCCATTTAATTAAAATTGCACTCTCTCTCTAACCTGTGCCTTTTTAAGTTTTATCCTCCTATTCCTCTTACCTGTGTCCTTTTTAACTCCACTATGTAAAGCACCTTGAGATGCCTCTGTGAATGAAATGTGCTATATAAATAAATTTGACTTGCCTTCCATTATGTAGCTTCATTCTGTAACAGAAAGGATTTCTTAAATTTATTGTGCAGGTGCTGTGACCTCTGATGCCCTTTTGTTCTCTAACTCTAATTTCAAATCTATTTTGTTCTCAAAAACAGACTCAGACAGACAGATTCTCTGAAGGTCATTTTTTGATGCTGTGAGAGGAAATATATGTGTAAAAATCTGCATCGTGGTGCGGAAAAGAGAACTTGTTTTGTATTTGTGTATAAATATAATCCAGCTGCATAAAAGATGTGTTAATATGAATAGTAAATAGGTCCTTGATCATCACACAGCCTCTACCCAACCCACCCCCACCCCACACCCACACCCACACCCAATCTCTATGCCATATCTAATAAATAAAAGACTCTTTGAAGTATTTTTGTTTATATGTTGCCAAGGTGTGCCGTTTACCTGCTGTAGCTGCTGCTCTGTGGAGAAACCCAGACCGTAGACAGTGTTGGCCCGGCTATCTGCCCATTGGCCAAACTTCTGGGAAGTTTTGGTGAAAGTCATGTTGGGAGTGATGGTGCTGTTGATGATGGCCTGACACCACAGAGAACAAAACAGTAGATAAATGATCCCAGTAGGGGAAGTGGGATGTTACTGTGTTAAATATACATGCACAGAAATAGAGAATACATATAAAAGCAGGGCAAGAACAGAGGGATATTAAACATGTTGTATAAAATATGTACACGCTGAACAGGGGATCAGCAGTAACATAAATCTAAAATACAAATAAGAGAGAAAAGAACTGGAATTGTTACATTTCTTTTTATGATTTATGTTTCATATATTTTTAACTTATTCACTGTGAGACATTTATTATTCATAACATATTATAAAGTGTGCTGCTGTGTCGACCTCCTGAACTGAATTGTATCATTTCACAAACTTCTTCATAATTTGACTTTTTAAGTAAATCCACAACTACAGCAGTTGCTATGAAGGCACATCGACTCCAACTCTGTCTGAACTAGGTGGGGTGCTGCACTTTCATGTAATTGTACGCATTTATCAAGCTACATGCTTAAATAAAGGTCATATTCAAGGACAAAAAATTGCTCAGGACCAACAAGAAGGATATTAATCATTTCTGTTGCCTTTAAATGCCAAATTCATTACGACCCTTTGTTATTTTTAATTTGTATGTACTTGACAGCTCTAATCAGAAAATATGCTGATTTTTCATCAGATTATCAAGAGGCCAATTCTTCACCGTGCAGCAGCTCATTACAGTGGACAGGCTGCTGTTGACTTATGTTTTTTTTTTATGTTCATTAGCAATAATACATAACATGGAAACATTAATACTATGGATGTAACGATGCATTAAAAATTGGTACAAATGCGTGACGATTCGCACCGGTTGACAGAAAAAATGAATCGCAATTCTTCGCGAATGCGAGAGAAGTAGGATATGTTCTTTTTTTTTAGAAATAGGTTACGTTATCTTAAAAAAAGTCACTGGTTGGTGATTCATTTGTTCAACATCAGACGTCAAGTCACGTGACTTACGTCACTACATAGGTACGGAGCACAGAACAAGGGAAGACATGGCGACGGTAGAAAAGAGCTTTGAAATAGAGGATGCAGATAGGATAGATTTCTTTGGTCTCACGTCTCATGGCGGCAAATTGGCACAATTGGCTAAAACTACAAAGCATGATGTTTTTTCCTCTGAGTTTCATTTTGGTGCTAACAAGATCTGCTGTTAGCATTGAGACTCCCAAGTGTTTTACCGTTGTTGTGGATGTGGCATTACCAATGTGGGTGTGTTATAAATATTCTGCTGACAATGTGTAGACTAATGCATCCCCACCCATGGCAGCCACAACCAAATGGAGAACAGATTTATTTTCCTTTATTTGAAGAATCTCCGGATAGAGTTCACAGAGTGGGCTAAAGAAAATGCATGTCAGGAGGATATGATACGACACAAATGAAGAGTCCTTTCACCATTGTAATACTAATACCATATGAGGAAAATTTGATTAACTCACTGCTGAGTGTAACAAGGTGCAGAATGTTATTACAGAAGTCAAATAAAAGGTTGATTGGATTCTTTATGCAGTCCCACTGCATCTTGGGCTGGCTTTATTTGACAGAAATACAATTTAAAAAATCAAGTTTGTGAAACAAACCACTTTAGAATAAATCAATGCTGGAAAAGACTTTTGAGAAGAACGATTTATTGGCCACCTTTTTAACATTTCTCCTCTTAAAAGAATCTAACAGCATTACTTGTTTTTTTGTGTCTTGGCCTGAATTGATGCCTCATAGCAATATTATATAATAACTCCACACTGACCTGTTTCTGACCAGTGAAACACCCTAAAACAACACACACAGCCTCTGGCCTGCACACATTTAAAATATTAATGACAAATCTTTGTCTGTGTCGAATATGTGAGCATAGGAAGTTGCATTTATGCATGTGTATCTATGTATATAAGGTCCCACCTTAGTGCCGCCCACGCTGATGATGCGGTAGACGCTGCGGCTGGCATCGTAGAAGAAGGACACGGTGACGGCGTGCTTGCTGGCTGGCAGCCAATTGCGTTTGGTGGCCGGGTCGATCTGGAAGACGTGAGCTCTGGCGCTGAAGATGGGCTGCTCCCTTTAAGACACACGACAATAAAACAGAACATATTAACTTTATTTTTAATGTTAAACACTACTGTTCAGTCAGGTACATATCTCTGTGTTACACTGTGTAGAAGAATAAGGGTTTTCAGTTTTCTTTGCTAGAGCCGTTACTGTTAACTGTTAAATGTGCAGACAGAAGTATGGAATAAAATGAAATATCGAACCATACACGACTGCAAAAACATACATATACATGCTTTATGAAAAAGATTTTCACACACTGATATATATCTACACATATCCATTTATGACTGCAGATTTTCCAGAACAGCCTGTTTTGTAACCACGTCTGTAATCTTTAAGTAAGTTCTGACATTTACAAAATGACCTGCTGCTGAAATGTAATTTATAGGTAATTTCCTGTTATTTCAAACTCAGTGAAAAAAGTGACTTTGTTTTGACTTTTGACCAAGCGAGAAAGCAGGATTATATTTTCCATGCTTTATTTTATTATTTTTATTGTATTCATTCGGGTTTTCCATTAGTTTGTGCTTTTATTGTCCCATGAGCACCTGCTGGCATTGGTGCAGCAGTACTCTTCCAGCTGATGACTTCTCCATAAAAATAATATGGTGTCCTTTTAACTGTAACTTGTATACTGTTTTAAAATATATTTTCTACCTTCGTTTTGTAATGGAGAGCAGAAATATGTGGACTGTTTTCCTAATATCTAAAAAGTTGTTTTGTTTTTTTCCAGTTAGCCATCAAATTAACATAATGATTTATCTGAACAATGAGAAAGCAGATCAGATTTAAAACAGTATATACAAATATTCATACTAATATAACAAAAGAAAACATAACATAGGCATATGAGTTTAAGCCTTTTGGAGTGCACGTCATTTGTGTAAATGCTATTAATCATTTTAACAGGATGTGTCACTTTCTAAAGGAGGTGAATTAATCTCTTTTCTGCCTGAATTTGTCACTCAGCTCCATCACAAACAGCGAGGTGAGCCTGAGGTCAAATTTTACGTGTTAGAATAAATCTGTCTGCATGTGACACTTCTCACTGAGCCTGTTTCCCTGTGAAGAAACTCAGTGACTCTGAACATAAAGATGAACAAACTGTTTCAGACTAAAGTCAGGTGCAAACTCTATCTGTTATCATTACACTCTGAAGGTTCAAATGACAAAATAACCTCTCACTTCACGAAATGTGACATTTTGAGACATCTGTTACTGAGACAAACTGTGTGATCTCAAAACTGACAACAGCAACATGTCTTTCTAGAAATAATGTCATAGTTTCTCCAACATTAACCACCGTTAATATGATCAGTCATAGTTTTCGTAGCTTGTTTATAGCCACTGTGTGGATACTCCTGAATTACTGGGACATTGTTGAAATTTACTTTTCAATGCTCTCTGAGCACCATTTATATTTCATTTTTATTGAGGTGGTGGCAGAAAACCTTGACAAAAGAAACTTAACCATCCAAGTCTGCTCTTAGGAAACCTTGTCTGTGCTCTCTCAAATGTTGTCGTCAGCACTTCCATCATGTTTTCTTTGTTCATTTTATTTACAGCATGCACAGTATAGTTATTACTTTTAGATGATATAAGGTAGTATACATTTCCGTTAATTAGCTTTTGCGTGCTGCTTTAAAAATACATTCACAATTATCCTTACAAGCCACGCGATACTTTTACGCGTTAGCAAAATGGAAATATCACACACGTACACAATAGTACATTGATCAAAGCCAAAAAGCTAAAACATCTGTACCCATCATTAAATTAACTGTATATCATTACCATTTCATTTTGTTCATCTCTTTGAATGTGAGTCATTAACTTGTTTGGCACTTTGGGATCCAACTCTTCCACAGAGCGTACAATGATGACTGGATAAAGCTATAAATAGAGACAAAAATACTCCTCATTTCCAAATGTGATTGTGTTTCTCAAGGAGCTCGAGGTCACTGATGTTCTCCTGGTGTAATGAGGCTACTGGTGCAAATGAAGCTGAAGATTTGCTAACCGCTAGCAGTCCAATTAGCCATCTTGCTCTCTTTGAAGAACTATGCACTCACTGTGGGGACGAACAGTGGAAAGAGCCTCACAGGACGATGAGGGACTATGTGGGCACTTTGGTGAATTCATGCAACATTACACGGCTAATAGAGTTTGCATAATGTTAACGTATGCAATGAGCCGTTCCCATTGCAACTCAATTATACACTGACATTTTGGCGGATAATGTGCGCTGGGAGGAGGCTCTGTTCTTTGTAAGCAAGAGGAATAACGATGTATATAGGTCAGCACTGGCTATATGAAGCATTGTTCCCACTGGATTTGGTTGGAATTACTTCACATTTGCATACAAACAATAGTCGTGATTGTTTCAACACAGATTGCTGAAGCTTCAATTGACAATAGACAATAGCAGCGCAGCAAAGGAAGCAGATTCAGGTCCAGGAAGGCAGTAGCTAGAGGTACAATAAACATCACTGACTGATGATACAAATGTGCATATAAACCATAGACCAACATGGAGTCACTGGACAATATATGACACACATGTTGTGCAAACTACTACATTTTCTAAGTTGTTATTTGGCAAGTGACTAAATAAGTAGTGTTGTTTGGTTGCTGCCACATAAATGGGATTTCTATGACTGCTGGTCAAGGACGCAGAAAGCACCACATTTGAGTGAAGTTAAATCAGGGCACACAGGAATTAATTCATAAAATTCATCTGACCTTTGAGTTCAAGGCATTTTAGCTCTGTGGAAAACGTTTTTCTTTCACAAACATTTCTGTGAAGGCCGAAATAAACTGATTTGTTAAATTAATGTTGATGGAGTTTTGGTTGCAGGTAAATCTGAAAGTCTGCAACTAAAGTTACAGAAGTTCAAGTTAATTGTGTGTGACTAGCAAGCTAGTAGCTAAGTAGCTTGCATCATAAGGCTTCGACTTGTAAGCCACAGCATTTAGTTTGATTCTACTTTAAGGGGCATCAGACTAATTAGGGATACCTACAGATAGCGATTTCTTTTCCCCAGCAGGGAAAAGTCATGGCCCAGCCTACTCTGCCTCTCATAACTTTGCCACCTGGGGGAAAAACATTAGCTTCTCTAGCCCTGTGCATAACAGCCATAGTTCAGTGCCTCAGAAATGTTAAATTAGATAAGATAAAACTCAGAGCTTGGGTGGATAGATTTTAACAAATTTATGAATAAAGTTTGAGAAAAATAAAACTTTTGTGTACATAGAAGACATGTTACTTCATATGAGAGCAAAAACAAGTGTGTTGATATTTCTGTTCAGTGCATAGATCATCATCATCATCATCATCATCATCATCATCATCATCATCATCTGTAGGGCAACTTGAATCTTGCTTTCAAGCATTCAATCAAAGCATCAAATTTACCCACTTGAGCAGTTATGTGCATGAGTCACCCTCTCTATCACCTTTAACAGCCACTGCACAATTGGCCTTGAGCAAGGCCATTTTATGACATGGAAATATGTTGTGCAAAGTCAAAAATCTTTTCAGGTAGGAGAGTTTGAACAGAGGTAAGTGGTAAGCTTCAACATTTATTTCACTATGAGGAGGTAAAATCCTGCTCAAAGCATCTGACACAAATAAAGCAAATTAATAGCACCATGAAAGTGCTTAATTATATTCATTAAAACTAATTATCTGGCTGTGTAACTGATAACCAGAACGTTAAAGGCAATAAGCCAATAAGCCGAGATAAATAAGAATTAATATCAAAGTAGAATAGCTTCTGTCAGGATTTCCATTCTATTATATTCTCAGCTTAATGAGAAAAGATGACTGACTGCTCATCAGCTCCCAGCCATCACAGCGGATCATACACAAATTAATGTACCGTCATTCATTTGCCCCGCATTGACGTCGGCCTGTGAAAAGCTTGTCAAGCTCGTCTAATCAGCTCAGACAGGATGCATCATGTCGAGGTTTGATGAAACGTGCAGATTAAAACTGGATTAAATTCCTCCTATGGTAACGGAGAACAAACACAGCACGGCAGCTCAACAGTCACAGAAGCCTCGTCTAAACTAATGCAGTGGATCCTGATGTAGTGCAGTGTCTCGTACAGTTGCCACACCTGATCCAGTTACCGTGAAACTGTGTAGCTCTTAATTAAATCAGCCGTTGTGAAAAAGAGAGCTATTAATATCTAACAACCTGAAGAGCTGAGTGTACTAGTTGGGTGAACGTGAAAGTGTTGTAATAATGCTTTGAGTGGCTGATAGACTAGAAAGGCACTCTACGAAAAGTCCATTTACCAGATTTATCTCTAATAAAAGAGAAATATGTAAAGATTTTAACTTAAATATTGTGACAATACCACCATGTTAAAATGCTCAATTACAATTACAAAGTCCTGCCCTCAACTTTTTATGCAACTTAAAAGGATAATATGTAAGACCGGGCCAGGATTATAGCTCAAGTATGTTAAAAACATCCAAAAATGAACCACCATCATCAACAGAACATGAAGTGATAAGAGCAAAGACTTCCAAGTACTGTATTACATAGATAATTACAGAAACTAGCTATTGAGCAAGCTTCGGACCATACTCATTTCTAATACCACATGTGCATCAAACTGTGAGAGTGAGTCAAAGTAGCGTCTAGTCTGCTCTTAGTCCAACATAAGAACGAAAAAGTAGAGAGCCAGGCAGGTGCTGCTAGCTGATTGACAGCTGCAGGCAGGCTGCTCAAAGTTTATTTTCTTAAACATTTGGGATTAAAAAGGGGATTTATCTTCACTCTCACTTCCCAATCTGTGTGCAGTAGAGGTGCAGACATCCACTGTTGTTATTGTAGCTGTGGGCACCCCAGAGCTCCATGATACTACTTCATATTTATACAGAGACGGGATGAAAAAAAGAAGGAAAAAAGGAGTTCATATTTGAAATGAAGCTACTGCTACTGCTATGTACTTTAGATAGTTTATGACCATTATATCATAAATAACTGATCATTTATTTTGTTTGTATATAATCTGCAAAGAACTAGTTAGTGCTTAGATAAATGTGGCAGAGTGCATTGTAATGTACCTCTAAATTGTATTCAAGCAAAGTACTACAGCAAATGTAAATGCTGCTGCTTTGTGATCACGCATCAGCATGCTGAGGGTCCTCACCTCCTGCTGCGAGCCAAAGGCCGAAATCCAGTACCGGGTCATCTGGATCAATTATCGTTAATCTATTCCAGGTCAAATATACATCCGCTCATCCATCCCCCTCCGTCATACTGTACACGCTCACTGCTACGCATCCATGCGTGAGTGGAGGGTGAACTGTGTTCAGTTTACAGCTGAGTAATTAAAGGGGTCAAAAACATGTCAGCATGTTTTTTAAGTGCTGAGTGCAGGATTGAGAATCAAAACCACACTGTCTTGACGTTATGTGGCGCCTATCCATCCAGAAACCATTCTGACAACCAAAGACACAGGTTAACAAGACTATTAAAGTGTTATGAGGGCAATAACAAGCCATAACTTTTGAAAAACTTCCCTTTGTGTCTTGTTCTGTGTAGATACAGATGTTTTCCCTCATACTAGTTGCAAATGTTCATCTATTGTCTAGTTCACCTATCAAGGGAAATGTGGGAGGTATTTCATGATTAGAAAAACTCATAATAAATCATTCCTCATTTCTCTCTCACTGTATAATCACTCCACATGGGAGCTGCATGATTATTTTTTATCATTTATCAAAATTATTTTCTCAATATTTTAATCAATTATTTGGTCTAGAAAATGTCAGAAAATGATGAAAAACAATTTCTCAGATGCCAAAGTTGATCACATCACATTAGACAGCAAATCTTACGAGGAGCTGAAGAAGAAATGTCTGCCATCTTGCTTGAAAAATGACTTAAATGATTATTAAAATAATTTTCTCTGTAATTTCTACTTTCTCTCTAATAACATCTGAAATGCCAAAACAGCACTTACACTTTTAGCGTCAACAGTACTGAAACTAAAGATGTGTTGAAACCACTTTTACCTGAGAAGCTTTTGAGAGCTGGTTTGGGGAAACTCTGTTTTTTTTATTTTTTTTTATTTGTATTCAGGGTCAGAGTGGAGGAGGCAGAAAAAGACAGACAGGCAAAACCTGGGAGACATGGGAGGAAAAGCTCTGCTGGGATCTAAGCCCAGGCAGTCCAGCTGGGGAACAGGGCTGAATCCTCAAGTGTGGTTCAAACCTCCATGGGCACAACCACTTTTCATGCCTTTCTGGGACATTTTCCTCTTGCACATCTTTGTATTCATGCATCGCACAAGTCTGCAGCGGTCTCTTGCAGAAGGGCTGTGGATCGTCTGATGATTTTGATGTGGTGCCAACTGATGGATTTAAAACCACACTTTTCCTCACAAGAACTTTGAAAGTTTGCTGTAAGAAAACCTCTGTTTGATATTCTCTGATTGCCAGAGAGCTGGAGAGTAAAGCAGCTGAGTCTGAGCTTATAGCTGAAGCCTTTTTTTTTAATCCACTATCACTCGTCTACATTCTCCATAAAAGCGCAGCAACAACACCACACAGAGAAGGAGGCACACAGCCCTGAGGCCATCAGCTACACTCCACCCTCATGATAAATTAATTGCCATGAAGCATTCAGATGAATTCGAGGTTATGGGTGTACATACAAGATGAGAGACCTGATGAAATATCAGACTAAACCAAACAAACAGCCCCTTTTCTCCTCCAGTGTGTCTCTTGGAGAGGTTTCAGCTGGGCGTGTTGGCTCGCTTTCAGCTTCACACTCACACAGAAGAAATAATTCCTCTCAGGGACAGGAAAATATTACAATGGTTTTTGGCTGCTGCCTGCACCAAAGGCCATAAAACAGAGGGACTTGTATGATAACTCCATCTGGATGAGCTGGAAGACGGACAACACGAGGGCTGATTTTTCTACTGGGAGCCATCTGAGAACAACAATGCTTTAATAGACTACATCTGACCAATGTGGCTGCATTCACTGCAGGCCTTCATGCTCAGATTCAAATTACTGCTCGGGCATCTTTGATGATGGTTCATTAAATCACATCTCATATAGATGACACTGGTATAGGAAAGATGTGCAGTGATCAACATAAACAATGGAACTAGTTTGAATCTACAATTACTCTGTCTTTGTCTCAACTTAAGCTGCTTTCAAGTCAAGTTTAAAATATCAGAATTTGGAGTGGAGTATATAAGAATGAGCCAAATACAACATGAATTAATGATCTTTGATATGAGCTCCATTTTACTAAACCAAGGAACCAAGGGAACCAAGTCAAACAGTTTTTGAGTGTAGAGAGATTCAGAAATAAAATAAATAATGTGTAAAGTAAAGCTGTTGTCCATTTTGACCACATTGCATAAAAGAAGAGCTGACAACTTTCAGATTGTGAGCAGGAGTGTGTGAGGGCTCTGAACACTGTTCAAAAGGGACGGTACTTTGTGAACTTGTGACCTGAACAAAGACATTTCTGTTTAAGGCTTCATGTAGTTTAATAAACTGTAGTGTTTGTTTCTCGATCTTTGTTCATAAATAAAACTTTTCAGTTGAGCCAAGTCAACATATTTCATCACCATAAAACAAAAAAGTACACAGACGCAGTGCTGGATAACACTATAAGTATAATTAAAGGAAAATATCATCTTACAGATTTTCCTGCTGTGCTGTCACTGTTCCTTTGTTTGTCACAACACGATCCATTGTTGGTTTTTCCCTTAAGCAAATTCTGCAGAGTTATGTGCAGACTTATGAAAAGTGTCTGATAAAGGCTCCACCAGAGAGCCTTCAATCACTTCACAGTGGAAACCAGCTCAACTACTGACACTTTCAACCCACCACACAGTGGAACACACAATACCATCAGTTCCTGCAGCACAGCCGCTCATCTAAAACTGGATGAGATTTCATATTTAAAAATTGCAATTAATACATCGATCAACATATCCATCTTCCATAACTGCTTATCACGGTCATGGGGGTCTGGAGCTCATCCCAGTTGACATTGGGTGAGAGGCGGACAACAACCTGGACAAGTCAGTTCATCACAGGGCTGACACGCAGAGACAAACAACCATTCATGCTCACATTCACACCTACAGACAATGTAGAGTCCATATACAATCAGATTACGGTATAAATATTTGCATGCTTTCATACTGATATGTCCATATTTCATAAAACTTACCACCAAAAATACTCAGTAGCTACACACACACACACACACACACACACACACACACACACACACACACACACACACACACACACACACACACACTATGCTGTCTAAGAGCTGTGTGTCTTCGCCCCAAGTCATCACTTTCTAATCCTCTCTCACTGCCCTCTTCATCTCTCCTCTTAACTTCACCACTCTGAATCTCTGATCTGTGAAAAAACATGAGTTGCACCCTTCTGTCTGGCCCTGCAGTCAGACCAGACCAGTCACTTCTGTAGAAAATACTCCTCAAATTGCCAATAATGGAGCCTATAAGCTCGACAGGCTGTAAATAGCCTGGGGGGGAGGGCGAAGCTGCAAACCTGGTTTGGTATTGTTGTACTTGAATGCTAGTTTACACTTGAAACAGTAAAACAAAAAGTTTGCAGGGGATCTGGTGAGGGAGGAGATGGCCAAGAGGTTTGGAAAAGGTCAAAGCACCAGCAGTCCTGTACAGAGATGTATACAACTGACCTGAAGTACAGCTGGAGATCCAACTGTGATGAGACTCTGAAAACCCAGAACTGTGCTCTTCCTGTAGGCCAATTAGCCTTCTCGGAGTGGACATAAAATATTATCTAAGATACTGGCTCTCAGGCTGGAGCAGGTTTTGACTTCCATTGTGGATGCAGACCAGACAGGTTTCATTAAAGGTTGACATTTTTACCACAATACTAGACACGTAATCAATATTATTCATTGTCATAATTTTTGTCTAATGCCGGGTGCTGTTGTTTCTATGGATGACAAAAAGGCATTCAATTGAATTGAATGTGAATTTATGTTTATGAAGAGATTTGAAATCGAGTCCAATTCATTACAGGACTCATCTTTTTCTGCCGAAATGGAAGAAACAATTGGATTGTCTGAGAGTTAATCTGGATTTAAGTTGATAACAACTGTGGACAATGGACATGAATTGGATCAATGTATACAGTAATTATAATTTAGTTTCACCATATTGTGTCTCTATAAATGTAAGTGCTGTGCCTCTCTTCTCATTTTATTTTTTAGTCCAGTGTGTAAGATTTAGTGGCACCTAGCAGTGAAGTTGCAAGTTGCAACCAACTTCATTCTCTCCCATGCCTCACCGTCTCCTTCCAAACATGTAAAATTAAACTCTGTCTGCGAAATTCCCATAAACAGCGAAAGGCTATATCTAGAGTTGGCGTTTGGTTTGTCTGTTCTACTGTAGAAAAAATGGCAGTTCAACATGGCGGACTCCATGGAAGAGGACGCACTCTCTCTGTAGATATAAAAGGACTAATTTTTAGGCAAGACATAACAATTCACATTTCAGGTGATCATACACAAAATGAAAACATACTTATGAATATTATATATCATTTCTGAAAGTAGATACTCCTAAATCTGGGAGCATTTTTTTTTCTTAAATAAAAGTTATGGCGTATTCTGTAAATAGATACTGGACCTTTAAGATAATATGAAGCTTCAGTCAGACTAGTCATATAAACTGGATATCTTCCAAGGTTTTAGCACAGTTTCCTCTTTTTGTTTCCACAGACAGTGTTTCTGCTGAATGAGTGACAGTAACACAAAGAGGGAATATATAAGTATACTAGAATGCACTAACTTTATCAAAGAGCTATTTGATTCCTTTGTCCCCTATCACTTAACATTAAAATTGCTTTAGGAAGGGATATCTTCATGGCCTGCATGGACAAGAAGAACAATTACAATGACCAAAACTGTTTTAATGTACGTATGAACATGTGAATGCTGCTTTAAATATGAACCTACCCTTTAACTGAGCTGCGTCGTTGTTACATTGCAGTCTGTAGATGTTCTGATGAAACTTTAGCTCATAACAACTCTCATTATATCATTCAGTTTCAAGAGTCTGAGCAAAATGCATAGTTAAGAATCCTAAAGTATTTGCAGACAGCCGTGTTCAGCCTGTCAGGCTGAATAACACGTGTTGACCCATAAGAAAATAGGGGTGATATTCAGTCTAAATGGGAGCGTCAGCTGAGTGCTTCAGCAGAGCGTCATTTTTCACCATCTGCATATTAAGACGAAATAAAACTGGAACTCTGCTGCTGTTTTTTCAGCCTCTGGGGAGTTCACGTTTCTCACAGACAGGAAAGGAGTTTTTTTTTTTGCTTTTCTTTTTGAGAGTTTGTTCCTCTAAAAGCATTTCTCCTTTAAAGGGTCTGTTTCCTCTGACCTCTAGATGAGTAAGCTTCGTGTCCACATTCCTGAGCCAGCGAAAGTCTCTGGCCCAGTCAAGCAACATGACACGCTACAACTACATACCAAAATAGCATGGTGAGGGGAAACACTGCAGCTCAACAAGTCAACAAATCTGCAGCACAAACCACAACATATGCTCTGCACAAGTTTTTGACACTGCAGGAAAGTACGCTTTGAGTAAAACGAAGTTTGGTTGTCAGTTTTTCATGTGCATGAACTCTGGTTGTGTTAAACGAAAGCACACCACTTCACTTATCTGAAGGTCTGACAGATAATTTACTGCTCACATTGCACATCTCACATTGTGAAGGTGACACAAAGCCAGAGTGTTTTCTGTATTCAGGATATGAAGGTCGAGGGGAGGGAGAGACACAGAAAAAGAGCTGATCTTTCATCCTGATCCTCTGGTGGCATTGTTATATACTTTCATGCCAATAAAACATGGTGAGATGAACGGAAAGAGAGTGAGCTGAGATGACTGTTTATTCATGCAATTGCAGATGTCTCCAAAACAGCAATTAAGAAGCTCTTCTCCCAACAGAGCAGCTGGTTTCTCCTTGGCCAGTGGGAGGACGCAGACGCTGAACAGTTTTTATGGTATTATACTGCAGATTAACTGATTATGTTCCCACTGAAACCAAGTTTAGATGTCCTTTGTGCTGCACAGGGAGGCTGCACGGTGACTTCATGGCAGATTTCGACAGTAAATGAGATGATATGAGCAGCAATATCATCATCCTCCCACGTGACTCCTTGGTAATTATGTAGATAGATGATCATACTGTGACCTACCTTGCCACACACTGCATAGTCTATATATATACTCCATTTCAACAGCTGTAACAAGTAGTTAGACTGAAACCTTCTTGTATGCTGCAGAGTAAAAGCAATAGTTCATTGTAGGTACTCGTGTTCTTCTTAAGAGTTAGATAAGAAGATGAAACCATTGAAACTATAATCCATCTGTGGAGCCAGGAAACAATTAGCTTAGGTTAAAATAAAAAACAAAACAAAAAAAAACATGGGGTAATAGCTAGCTTTCGTTGCTAAAGTAACTTGTTTAATCCAAGCAGCAACCTACATGATTATGAAGTGAAGCCAATGCAAAGTGCCAAAAACTGCAGTTGCTCAAACATCCACTTGAACCTGGCTCCAGAACAAGCCAATCTCCATAAGTCCCCATATTAAAATGTCCTACTTAATAGCAGAAACCAACATGTTTACAGCCTGGTTCAAAAATTGTCTCTATAGCTAATTTCCCCATTCATGACAGTACTGTGGTTGAATTTCTATAGAACTCAGCCGTTATATTAAGCATGGCCACTTTGATTTACAGGTGGGAGGCATTACAGATGGCTTCTTTAAGTAACTAGGCTTCATTCAGTCGTCAAGAAGTAGTTACAGCATGCAACTCCCTCTATAAACCACATTTTAAAATCTTTTACTATATTCACTCTATGTGTAAAAGATGAACTAACCAGCTGCTAGCTCCAGCTACATATGAAAGTGCTATCCACCTCAATCTAAGTCTCTGCAACAAAGCAGATAAGTTTATTCACCAAAATGTCAAACTATTTAGTTACCTTCATTTGTCATTTTTTCAGAATTAACACTCAGTGACATAAAGGTTTTTAGCTATCCCACTACAACAGCAGCAGTCAGCTTATAAGTCAGTTGAAATGTTGACACATCGAGTATTTTATCTTATTTACTTACAAAATGACAAATTGTGGTTTAACAGTTATGTAGAGGCATTTTTTTTGCCAATTTCCTTTGGCAAATTACAGTTAATTAGTCAGATCTGTCAACTTTGGACATAGCTAAGCTAGCTTAGGCTAACCTAAACTAATCATCTTCTGGCTTTACCTCTATAATGTTCACTGCACATAAATACAAGAGTGATATCAATCTTCTCAACTGATTTTTGGAAAGAAGGTGACATTTATCTTGCAAACCAAATGGCTGAAGGCTTGGATTTGAGTCTAGAGGGCACACGTGTCTCTTTAGGAATTCCATTTTGTGATTATATACTTTCAATCCACTTCATGTCAGGAAAACAATGCTCTTTGTTAACACCACTATGTACCTTTGACAGCTGTAGTTATTTTCTAAATCAATCAGTTATGATGTGGAAAACATAACACCACCTTATAAAAAAAAAATGATGCAATGTTAACAAGTTAAAACACTCCAACAGTTAATGGAGCAGTCAAGTTGCAATGGATCAGCTGACAGTAGGTAAATGTGATGGAAGAGACACCAGGCAACGACAACAAGGGGAGGAGAGCATGCTGACAACATCTGCACACTGATGACAAGCATAAAACCTCCACTTTGTGAATGTTACTGTGAACAGCACAGTTAGGTCTACCACAGACACCGAAGAGAGGATAAAGATTAGGGGGGTGTGATGAAGGCGGATTTTGTTCAGAGGCAAATAAATGTTTGATGAAGTAGGGATGGGCGGATTGATCTCCAAAGTATCAAAAGTACAAATGCTGCTGTTGTATTCTTGAGTATCAAATCAAAGCCAAAAACATGAATACACAAAAGCTCTTTCCAAATTCCATGATGTAATATTGCATTTGAACATTTAGCAAATGTTGGATTTACCTTATTTTTCATCAAACAATGTCAATATTCAAAAAAGTCAATATTCTGACATTTAAGTAGCTTTTGTTGATGAACAGTTACATGATCTGTTGGGAGGAGATCAAAAAAATCCAACACTGCCATGCAGAGCCACAACACAGAGATGACACGTGACATTTGTACCTCTCTCGATGTAGCGGGAACATTTTACAGCTCGCAGACAACTCCTCTGCAGCAGAACAAGGGGAGAAAGGATCCAAGTTACAACTCCTGTAAAGCTTGTCAGGCATTATTTAGTGACGTCCCATTGAAGTTAACAGTGCAGCTACATGTGGCATTAAGTCAAGTAGAGTGAGGCTGGAATACAATACAACAATAATCCAACAATAATCCAATGTGCTTTGAATGATCCGTTAAGAGAAAAGAACCTGAATCACAGAAATGTTTTGACAGATTTCAGTGATAAAATTAAAAAACAATCAATAAAACACTAGTCAGTTAATACACTCAAATCATTGTAGACCTTCTATGTAATAGTATTTTATTCCCTTGGCATCCCTTAAGTGTTCATTTACTTATCTAGTGATGCATTCAGGTGGTCAGAAATATGACATGGTTACTTTGAGTTAACAAAGTGTCCGTCTTCGTGTGGTTAATCACTTTTAATATAAACATATCTGGGTGGAAAAGTTACTGCAGATGTTAAATAATGGAAGCCAGGGGTTAATTATGTTTCATGTAAGCAGTCTGTTAGAGAAACTATAATCTCCACTATATTGTGACATGTTCCATTTGTACAAGGACCATATGACATGGATAACAAACGCTGCACACAGCATGAGAGCACTTCTGCATCTAATACTTTTTTGTTTATGGACCTGAAGTGGCTGTTAATCAAGACTCTCGTCCTCCTGGTGCTCACTTTTGTCAAGAGGTTATAAGAGCTGCATGCTGTCTCTCTGTCTATCAAGAGCTGTGCAGAGTCCTGTTTGAGCGTGCACGGTGGCCCTGCGGCTAAGATGGAGAATTTCTTACAGCGGTCCTTCATGACTTTCATTTGGACCCAGTGATTGAACTCAGCTGTGTCTAGTTACCACAGAGAGCTGGTGCACAGTTAATGTCTGGTCCAAGCTCACAGTATAAATGAATCAAACACAAGGCATCAGAGCAGATGTTTGTTCCAAAGCTGCTGTCAAAGGCCAGGCATCCCCACTGGACTGCAGATGTTATACAGCAGGTCTCTGTGGGAGCTGGTGTGCTACACATCACTTGGAAGGGCACACTCATCCTAAAGCTTTCTCCTGTCTGACTGTATGACTCAGACTCATAGTATATGCTGATACCACTTGGTCTCTCCAGTCTATACATGTACACATCCACATGCACGTGGAATACATAACTGGGTGTACGGATGTGGGCTGTAAGGTTACATAAGTAAACAATGATCTCTTTTGCTTGTTGATGCACAGAGACTGTCATTCAAAATAGTAAGCATTGACAGTTGGGCGCTTGTGTGCGGTGTCACTTTACAGATAATTGGTTTTAAAGCACTTCAGTCATTGCACATTTGCAATACTAGACTGAGAGATAGTCTCTTCACTCAGATAATGAGTTACATGATATAACCTTTCTGCTATATGACTGTATTTCATAATAAGTTAGTTTGTGCATTGAAACTTGAGTATTTACCACTTTGTCAGCTACATGAGTGCAACACCCAGGTGGTAGACTTTGGATATTTGACTCATTGAGTTGTTGAGGACCACCTGAATGCACCTTTAGTTTCTGTGTGTCTCATTTGAGGAGGAGGTCAGTAGGTACATCCTGATCTTAAGGACATTTGAAGGACACACTTCCATGTCTCCAGTGACTGATTTGGGATGCAGCTGTAATTTGGTCAATTAGCAGGTGAGCATCAGCATTATGCTGCATCACCTGTTAGTTTTACTAGTCTGAAGAATGTGGACATCCCATTGACTCGACTTAGCTGTAAACAGATAGACTAGAAGACTGTAATAAAAGAGCATTTTGAAGGCAAAGTGCTGAAGTGAATAAATAATGGAAACATGAGTCAAACTCGAATAAAGATGACAGAGTGCTTGGGGATGCTCGATTAAAGTGTCACTGAACGGGCCCAGAAGGGGGAAGCTGACAGCATGCACATGGTAATATGAGGAGGGTTCAGGTGTGTTTGAACCAAGCTGAAGGATTGCATGTATAATTTAGCACGCATGCGCGCGCACACACACACACACACATTGAGCACAGCTTGACTCAATTTTCTGTGTATCAACTAAATATTTAAATGTAATACAGCCTCCATCTCTCATCGTGTGAATGTGACCTTCTTACGGTCACCACTGTCATCACGGTGTAAACGGACCTCTGATGAATCTGGGTCAACCTATTCGTCCACAGATAAATGTTGCTCTCTCGATAATGTCCATAAGAATGTAAACAAAGAAAACAGCGCAGTGTCAGATGGGGACTGATGTCAAAATCCTGATCGATCGACTCTAAAGGCTTTAAAAGAAAGAGATGGTGCAGTTTGACCGGATCAAACAGAAAAAAACTCAAGTCGCCACAAAGTTCACTTTTTAAGCATTTCGCCATCTGAACAAATCACTCCCAGACAGCAGGAGTGAGCGAAGCGTAAATTTCAGACATAAATCTCTAACTTACCCCATGCTCCGAAGATCTGGATGCTGTTTGGGGGTCTTATTCCACACAACACTTCACTTTCTGACTTTCTGTTTTCTCCTAATTCGCTTCTTCCAAAAATCCTGAACGCAAGTTACATTTCTGGGAAAAAAACAGACATATCACTTCCGACTCCAGATTCCCCCCGTTTCCCCTCCAATAGCACTCCTCTCCTCTCAAGTCAGTTGTTGTACTCCAGTCTGCCTTCCTTCCTTTGTCCGCTGGTTTCCACGGCGAGCAACACAGTGGATCTGCCGTCCTCGTGCGTAATTACGCGCCGTGAATCGTATGGCTCACCTCTGCGGGCCGGACAGACGGAGGAATGTCGATGTAAGTCGGGCAGAGTGCTTTTGGCTCAAACCTCTTCCAGGACTTATACTGTGCTCCCCTCCCGCCTCTGTGCCAGATCACACTGGGATCCCATTCAACTCTCTCCGTGGGACCGTGGAGCCTCTTCAGCGCCATCTGATGGCCACAATGCAAACCACAAACCCGCCCCCCTTTTCATTGCCCATACTTCCTACTTAAATGTCAGTGTATGTGGAAATGGCCAGAGGACATCAGTTTACATACTTTATTTATGAATTGTAGCGCAATAAAGGCTCGAAGCATCTGAAATCCACGGTGAAAGAACAGAAGCTACATGGCAGTGTGGCAAATCTGTCAGATGTACAATCCTGCACCCAAATCAGATAATATTCTGTATAAAGCTGTTTATAAAGAGCTATAAGATAATCCTATCAAACGCTAAAATGGATAAAATCACATGCAAACAAAAATAGCAAAATATCTTGCTGTTGGTGGGTCAGGAAAAAAAATACATGATTGGAAATCCAATTGTAAAAAAAGCACAAAGCTCAATAAACTCATGGTACTACATTTACATTAAGTCCCTACAGGAATATTATGCCTTAATACAATAATTTTATTAATTCAGGAGTCAAGAATTTGCTGTGTACACACACATGCACAAATAAAATGTAAAATTATGGAATTATTTAAAAGAAAAAATACAGAAATTATGCTGGATACTGCAAAAATAAAATGCTATTTAATATAACTTGGCTACGATTTAGATTTTTCCCGATGTTAAATTAGTTTGAAAAGAGTTTTTGGAAATGTCGACAATGAAAACAAGCTTGTGCTGCTGTCTTGACCAGGACTTTCTGGAAAAAGAGATCTTGTATCTCAGTAGGACCTTCTTGGCTAAATAAAGGTTTAATAAAACAAAGTGTCATAATATTCCTCATAAAACTGGTGAAAATCACTTCTGTAACCCACTTGGAAAGAACTGCTCTTCACCTCATTAGTTCATGCAGGCACTGAAGTCAGCGCTTATTTAAAATAAACCACTTATTTACATGGATATGGGCTGAACATGGGAGACGGTAGCATCAAATGTAGTGGAAGAGTGATTGGAGCAGCTCCTATGCACTAATCGTGCTGCTCAGTGGCCTGTTAGAGCGATGCAGCTGACTGCTCCTCTGTGCTGCAGGAAGGCAACAGAGAACATCAGATCTCTATTGTACATGCAAATAACCCTCGTGTTCGTTTAGAGAGACACTTCTCAGGCGGCCCGAGCCAGTTTGCAGCACAGCTGGACAGTTTTTGAGCTGAACCTCCAGGCCTCTGCCTTCAACACACAGAGCATTAATCACCCCTGGCAGCCCAGTGTGCACACACAGATTGGTCTTATTGGTCTTCTTCACGCTCACTGAAAGACAAAACACCTGCATGATGTGATGAACAAGGGATCATGTGCACTAGAAATAGTCTAGACAGACAAATTAAACCTTAAATTTGACCATTTTTAAGCTGTTTTGCATTTAATCTAAAAAACATAGCATGAACATCTTCTACAACAATACATTATGCAAATTTCCTCAGTGACAAGTGAATCTGTCCACATATTTATCCCTATTTAAATCACTCATCACATGCTCTGAAGCTCTGATATAAAAATGAAACTGAGACACCTACATCATCCTTTTCACAACATCAGAGTTTGCATATTCATGATGTCCTTCTTTGGTAACTTGCGAATGCAATCGTCTTCACTTTCGAACATAACAATTACTGAATTATTCCTCTAATGACCCGGAGCACCTTCTAATTGTTATAGGTGCTCCAGGTCATTAAAGGAATAATTCAGACCGACTAAGGAAAATAGATCAGGATTAAAACCCATTCAGACCAACAGGAGATGTAGAGGAGGCTTTAAAGTCACAAGCCACCTTCTGGTAATTGTTAAATAAAGATCAGTGACATTTTCAGGCCAGTATAAGAGTTTACAAGGTCAATAAAAGGCCCCAGCAGAACAGGAATAGTCACAGTGAAATTACATCAGGATGACAAATAAATATTATTTTTATATTTGCGATAGATTTTTCTTGTGTGTCATTTACCACGTGGGAAAACAGACCATAAACAATCTGACACAAAATCTGATTTCTCTGTCTCACTGAGAAAGTAGAAGAGTTTTATTGATCTAAAACACTGTCGCGTTTCACTATCAGTCATCAGCAGTGAGACTGTGGGACAGATAATCTCTATCATATGGCTGAAAGGTCATTTTGTAGTAAAAATCATCTCTACCAAACCATGTGTCTTTTTATAAAATCTTTGGATCAACAAAAGAATTGATTTTCCTCCCATATGTTCCCATCCCCCCCAAGCAAATGTATGAAAAATAATTTGCCTGCTGAACAAAAGCCAAAGGTGAGGAGCAGATAAAAACAGATGTCTGTTATCCATATTTATCAGTGTAGATGCAGTCAAGAAGTAAGTAAGGAGGTGACAGGCCTCTAAACAAACTGATCAGACTTTTGCAGGTGGAAAGGTGGAAGGAAATGTAGCCATGGAAATGCATTTATATGCTTTGATTTCACTGCTGCAGCACTGGACGGCAGGAATCAGACCTAGAGTTGAGGTGTTGACAGTGTGGCTGATTCAGACTGCATTGTGGTTTTATAGGGTGCCTGCTGTTACATCAAAACATAGCCATAACACAAAGAAAGGCTGGAATAACACCTGGCCCCAAAAGCTCCACTGCATGAAAAGTTTATGATCATTTGATTTCTTGCAACCTTGCACTACTAAAATACAAAATCAGCTGAAGTTTAAATGACAAGGGCCTATCAATCCTATGTCATTAACCAATCCTGAAGCCCTGTCTTGTAGGATGCTCCTGGGCCCCAAAAACTAGTTTTATATTGTGCCAATGACGTGCATAGTCCTATAGTAATCTGTTTATGTATGCTTGAAGGTGGAATATACACAAAGAGACGGTGGCGGGCCTGTGAGTGGGGGCCGACAGCTCAGCAACTATAGACTGGACATTACTGAATATTGATAGGTGAGGTGTTCTATAGACAAGACATGTAGCACCTTCTGTGGCAAAATGTATTGGAACAGTCAAGCAATACTGGCGGGAAACACAACAAAGACAGGAAGTGAAGTTACAGGCACGAGGAGACGGGAGAATTACAAAATAAAACAGGAAACACTAAGCTAAAACCCAACACTATGCTAGGTTCATCAATGAGGTTTGGGTGTTTTTCATAAAAGCCATTAATGTTACCAAAGTGAACGTAGATTTGAGTTCAAATCACAAAGAAATTAATTAAAACGGTCAACATATCAACAAAGCAGGCTGATATTCCATCATGTGCTTTATTAAACAGGTTAGGTTTATTTTAAATGTTGTTTATACAGATATTTGACCAGCAGAGGGCAGTAACACTATCTCCATCCGGCCTGCTGTAACCTGAAGAAGAAGAAGAAGAAGAAGGAGACGTCATATCGTTACGTAGTCACAGAGCGACCGTCGATGTAACACGAGGATGTGTTACTCTACATTAAAGTATTAAGGAGTATTTCAGCGAGTATTTTGTAAAGTAAAGTACTCAGACTCAGTTATCTAGCCGGACAGACCGAGGTGAATCAGACATGGCTGACTTTCCTTCGCTGGGTCTGTCAGACTGGCTGGTTAAACAGTGTAAACAGCTGGGCATCAACAAACCCACGCCTGTGCAGGAGAACTGCATGCCAGCCATACTGCAAGGTAAGACAGCTGTCTGTTAGAGCTTCAGGAGAAATACAGAGCACCAGACAGTCAACCTGTGCTGGGAATATCTTCTTGACTGCCTTTGAACCAGCTGTCCTCACATATATAATATAATATAATATAATATAATATAATATAATATAATATAATATAATATGTAATGCAGACCTCTGTTAAAACTGGCAGTGATTTTCAGCTCAGGTAAACTTCTGGAAGAGGTTACTCCAAATTAACAAACGTTATGGGTTTATGCAGTGTGCCGCACATATAAAGTATTATTATAACAGGTGATTACCCTCTTATCAACGATTCAGAGGTCTGGAAATAGACTGTTTCCCCTCAAATTACACATTCGTGTCTGTGAACTTAAAAATGTCTCTAGATGAGAATACATTTACATTTGTTTGAGTTTGTATATGAGCAAAGATACAATGATTTTTTTTTATTTGAGCTTCGATGAGATACTCTATGAGGAAAGTATTGTAATACGAGTTTCAGGTTTATTTGTCATGTGCAGGTCAACAATATAATGAAATGTGCTGGATGAGAGGAGCCGGTCAGCTCAGCATAAAGAGCACTGACTGTGTAACAGCACCTCACATGGAGGATGAAAATAAGCTAAAGAAGTAAAATACAAAACTGTAAAATTTTAGGTTTAAAAAAAGAATAGAAAATACAAAATAGAAAATAAAATAGAATGAGACATATATAAGTGTTTGATGTGTATATACAAGTATTGAAAAGTGTCATGGTATAAGTAGATATGAATGTAGGCTTACAATAGAAATAGGATATATTACAATACTTAAAATGATAGATTTATTGATAGATTGATTAACCTATACTACAGTAAACATATGTTAAAGTTAACTTGTGAGCTGGATCTGCATTTAAATTAAACCTGTGCAAAGAAGTTAAATATGTGTGGAGAAATGAAACCTGAGCTAAGATCTTTACAAATAGAAAACTATATAAAAGTAAAAATAGAATAACGTTGATAGCATGAGTAAAGTTATGTGTACACAGGAATATTGCACAGTGTTGTTGAAAGCTGATTTAAACAGAGTAACAAAGTGTTTTACAGTATTGCACAAAAGAATTTCAACAACAGCACTTTGTGGTGACTGGAGAGCGGGTGGATGAAGGTGTTGTGTGTTTTCCCTCACAGGTCGGGACTGTATGGGCTGTGCTAAGACAGGAAGTGGGAAGACGGCAGCATTTGTGCTGCCAGTGCTGCAGAAACTATCAGAGGACCCGTACGGCATCTTCTGCTTGGTGCTCACTCCAACCAGGTCAGTCAGAGAGCACATTTATGGAAAACAAAATCCATAATACAAACATGTTTACAAGCTATTATTTAATGTAAGGTTCCATTGCCAGTTTATCTTTTTATTTATCATAATTACCAGTCACGTCAGTTTGTGTCATTCCCAGATATTCCTCCACCAGACAGTGGAGTGTGTTCAGACTAAATGTTGTAGTAAAGAACGGGCTGTCAGTCCTTCTAAATAAAAGTATTAAAACAGAACAGACTTAATGTTAAAGTTCTTAGCATGTCAGATTCATACAAGCCAAAATATGTCAAATAAGTCTGTTTCTCTTAAATCTATAAAGCATTTTATTGATACTTCCTGTCCCATATTCCCAACTGATGATGCTGTACCTGTGATGTCATGTAGGGAGCTGGCCTATCAGATTGCAGAGCAGTTTCGAGTCCTGGGGAAGCCTCTGGGTCTGAAAGACTGCATCATTGTCGGTGGAATGGGTAATTACATACATCACTGCAGGCAGCTTTGCTGCATGTTCATTGAGCAGTAAATACAAACTGTAAAACTATAATCGCTCAGGTTCCAATGATAGGTCAGATTGAATTGACTTTATGTGAATGGTCTGATGTAGCCATACTTTTTATGAGAGTCTGTTGCAGTTTTAACGTGCTGGTCTGCAGAAACTCAGGTGAAACCACTGCTGCCACTTGCAGCTAAATTCTATCTGAGCCTCTCCTCTTCCGTGCTGACATTGTCACTGTTGTGTTGCTGACAGACATGGTGAGCCAGGCCCTGGAGCTGTCCAACCAACCACATGTGGTCGTAGCTACGCCGGGACGGCTGGCTGATCACATCCGCAGCTCCAACACCTTCAGCATGAGTAAGATCCAGTTTCTGGTAAGTACAGGAAGGACCACAAACTGAAACTTGGACGAGATTTCAACACCTTGTGTCTGCTGTAGCTCTCATCAGTTGTCATTTTAATTCTTAATGTTGAAAGTGAAAGAATACTTGGGCCAACAGACTAATACAGTTTGTGATTTCGTCTTTGTGTGTTTGTCAGATTATGGACGAGGCGGACCGGCTGCTGGAGCAGGGTTGCACTGACTTCACCAAAGACCTGGAGACCATCATGGGGATTTTACCGGCTAAGCGGCAGACGCTGCTGTTCAGCGCCACACTCACGGATACCCTGCAGGAGCTGAAGAACATTGCCATGAACCAACCTTTCTTTTGGGAGAGCAAGTCAGAGTGAGTAACCTGCTGCTGTTTACAGGAATATTTATCAATTTCACAGTCATGGAGAAAAGACAATATAGGTGTGGTTTTAAACTGTGTGCAGAGGAGTATTCAGTGTGTTTGTAGGTATTGATCTACTTCTTTCAAGGTGTAAGAGACCACTAAAGATTTATGCCTCTTTCAGCTGCATTCTGTATGAGAAATCTTGCATATTATTAATAAAGCTAGAAGATCCATTTGTCTGTCATCTGATCGGAGTTGCATCTCTCCCACAAATGCCTTCCGACGTGAGGGAGTCGTGCGAACAATGGGAGCAGAAATGTGAAGTGTAGTTGAATGAGCATTCTGCTGGAGCGCTCAGACCATTTGTAGATACAAACTCATGCAGGTGCATTTAACAAAGGCTGTGATGTGGACCAGAAAATGTAACACAAGTGACAGCAGACTTAATGTGGGTGCAGAATTGAAAGTATCACTTCTATGGTCATTACACTTCATCTCCAAATATGCCATCTACTGAGCTGTTGCACTACAGTGAATGTACTCATTCGTTCCTTGTTTTCATCTTGATTTGCCTTCATGTGTTTACATCTGTTAGGAGAGATCACATTTGTGTTGTGAAGCTATGATGTGGGCATAATTCAGCTGAACTTAATTTTCATTGAGCTGAACATGGCGTCAGCACACAGGATTTTAGGATTTTAGATGTTGCTGAGCAGATTTGCTCTTGTTCTCTGCGGCCGAATAAGAAGGCGTTCTGATTTGATCATTACAGAAACAGAAATAATGTTTAAATCCTTCTTATGCAAACGTCTTGTGAATCTATAGGGAAGAGTGAAATATCACATTATTGCTGTTAACAGGACACGAACGGTGGAGGAGCTGGACCAGAGATACATCCTCACTCCAGAGAAGGTGAAGGACGCTTATCTGGTCCACCTGATACAGATGTTTACTGACGAGCATGACGACTGGTCTATCATCATCTTCACTAACACATGCAAGTAAGAAGACCAGAAGTAATTAAAATGCCATTGCATGTCCATACAATCTTAAGGATTCTAGTGACTGTACTGTAATGCAGGGTTTCTGAAGGAAACCTTGTAGCCTTGATAAACTAAAGAGTCATTATGGTGATTCAATTTCGTGATTATTTTTGAGATTTTGTTTTGTTGAATTGGTTTGTGATTTGAACAAAAATGGATAGAAATTTAGCTTGCAAGGTGAAAACATTTGTTTTTGTCTTTGAACTTGGTTGTGATCAGTAGCCAAGGATCTCTGTTTATGTAAATTTTATTGTTAATTTGCTGTGGTTCAACTCTTTCTCAGGAACTGCCAAATCCTCACCATGATGCTGCGTGAATTTAACTTTCCAACCATCTCTCTGCACTCCATGATGAAACAGGTGAGGCTAACTTACAAACTTTATTTTGCAGCTTTAAATTGACTCCATCACTGTGACACTGAACAATGGTACATCAGCTCTTCAGTAACAGAGGCTTGCTGAAGGACGTTTTTCTGTGGTTATGATGTTGGGGGAATGACAGCTGAAGAATTGTCTATCAAACAGTTTTAATGGTCAGTTAAGTTTGCACATACAAAGACAATAGAGAGAGAGAGAGAGAGAGAGAGAGATGAGAACGTGGTGACATGTCCCTTATCGCCAGTCCTCAGAGCTCCTCGATGAGCTCATGTTGGATGTGGAAATCATATTCGTCTCATTAGAGGGACAAAGGCAGAAAGGTACAGTGAGCACAAAGCCTTTGTTATAATATAGAATCCGTCTGTGTAAGGGAATAAAGAGGATTAAACCACATGAATGGGCCTGCAGACTGAACGGCGGCTCTTTATCTTCTCCAGAAACAACGATTTGCAAACCTCGCCAAGTTCAAGGCCAGCGTCTTCAAAATCCTGATTGCAACAGATGTGGCTGCCAGGTAAGGAGCCGCTGCATGTCTCCTGAATGATGGTCTTTCACACCTTTTTAAAAAGTTTAATTAGTCTTTAACAAAATTATCTATCAGTTCTTACTAAAGTTTTTTTTTTTTGAGAGGTTTAACACAGACGGCTGTAGACAGACTGATATCCTTTGTTCTTTCACAGAGGTCTGGATATTCCAACTGTCCAGGTCGTCATCAACCACAACACCCCTGGCCTTCCCAAGATCTACATTCACAGAGTCGGACGAACTGCAAGAGCAGGTAACCTTGATCAACTTTTTAGTACCAACATCAGTGGCTTGGATCACTGCACGTCTAAACTAAATGCAGCTCATGATGATGTTTTCTTCCTCTGCAGGGAGGAATGGTGTGTCCATCACTCTGGTGACACAGTACGACATCCACCTGGTCCACTCCATCGAGGAGCAGATTCGTAAGTTACAAAGACTGAATTAAGAGGTGACACATAGGAAAACAACTTTTATTTTGTCTTCAGAGCTAAAACTATGTTCTAACCTGCCAAGTAGCTCCTCTAATGTACATTTCAATACTCTATATTTAGCTTTTATTACAACAGTGAAAAGTCAGGACGTCAAACGATAAGGTCCAGCACCAGATAAGAACACAACTGCCTGAGCCACCTACCTGTAGCTTCAAGAAGTCTCGGTCCATCTCCAGTGCGTGCAAAGTGTGGTGTAACTCCACAAACTTGTCTGCTGTGTTTCTGCAGAGACGAAGCTGAAGGAATATCCTGTGGTGGAGAAAGACGTCCTGAAGATCCTCACCCAGGTCAACGTGACCAGACGGGAGTGTGAAATAGTACGGATGCCTCTTTTTCTTCATATTCAGTCTTTATTTGTACCTGTGCATTTAGTGCATGAATTGAGACTTCCTGGTGTAGGGTATCATAATCGTGATAGATTTGTACCAGTACCTGGAAAACATTTTTCTTTTCTTTGACTTAATAACTGACAACATTCAGTTCTTCAGTCATGGCTGTTCATATTTTTCAGACTGGACACCATTTGCGATTCATCGTCACACTAAAATGACTTTCATTGTTTTGATGGTGAATTCTTTTCTGTGTTGTAGAAACTGGAGTCGACAGACTTTGATGAGAAAAAGGAGATTAACAAGAGGAAACAGCTGATCTTGGAGGGGAAGGTATGTTTCTTCCAAACAGCCAAACACTTGCTTTAATGCATTTCCAAGAGCAGAACCAATATGTAACCGTAACTTTGTTAAGGTTTGTGGAGAGGATGTGGTACTAATTCTAGAGAAAATGGGGTGTTACACCACGACAAGTTAATACATTTAAATTATTTGCTAGAATAACCCAACCCAGAGTGTTTAAGTCTACATAACACAAAACTCAACATCTGGTACATTAATAATGAATGATCCACAGGGGTTACATGAAGTTCTTTCAATGAAATTTCTCCATAAATCTTACATTAATTTTCTTGTAAGCTCAACATAAATCAAATGAGGCCTCTGTCTATTTCCACAATTAGTACAAAAATACAAAAAATATTTTATAGTTATATATTTTTGATGTCAATGTGAGCATGAAGTTTTTAGTTCCAGACATCTAAATCACCACCCACGTGATTTTTTTTTTTTTTTGAATGCATAATGAAATACATAAAATCAAGTGGCATTCAGCCGGACTAGAATGCCAGGTTTCTGTATGGGAGGAAACATTTTTTTTCACTGAGATGTGATGTGCATTTGGGAACCAGCTCTAGTGATTTACAATGGCCTGTTGTGGTTGTCTTTCAGGATCCAGACCTGGAGGCTAAGAGGAAGGCTGAGCTGGAGAAGATCAGGAGCCAGAAGAAGAAGTTCAAACAGAGAATCCAGGAGGACATTCAGAGACAGAAACACGGACAGCTGAAAAAGAAACTGATGAAGAGAAAACAGATGAAAAAGAAAAAGGCGGCACAGGCAACAGTGTGAAAACTGCTGTGACCCATGTGTATATACTACAAGTTTTATTACTGTACAATATTTAATATCTTCACATCTGTGAGCATCTACAAAGAATGTGCTGAATTTCATACCATAAAAACAATTGCTCAAGTTGACAGCCTTTATTGATTCAGTTTAACAAGAGAACCACCATATTGTGATGAAACTTCACTGCAAATAAGACTCATCGCTTCAAATAGGTATTTACATCACACTGAGCTCTCTAGTCCGTTTACTTAAACTCTGCCTGTTGATGTAGAGAATCAAAGGTTTGGATGCAAATGTTTTAACAACTAATCTACAACTGAATCACTTCTTCGATGATCACTGCACATGTCGAAATTCAATGTGGCTCAGAAGATGGAAAAACACCAAAGCAATACAATAATATTACGGCAGCGGGTTCTTAAAGCTATAACATGTTAGGATTTCAGTGGAACGGGTTGATATGTGAAACTAACTCATCGCACAAATGAAAGATTCGCACAATGTCAAGAAACAGAACTATTTCTAAGTCAAACATGGCAACGTCTACTCACAACATGATTGTCACATGACTGCTGAAAGGAGAAGCAGGTGAGAAACAACAGTGAAGTACATTCTTAATGTGCTCAAAAAGCGTCTTTCCTGGAAGAGTTAAAAAAACAACTACAATCCCCAGGCAGTTTGAGGAGACAATACAAAACTAATGAAGGAAACGGCGTCCGCCTCATTCCTGTTGTCAGCAAGTTGCTACAAAAACAGATTTTTAGGTAAAACTACACAAAATGGCTAAATAACACCCAACGGAACAAAAACATGATGCACAAAGCAGCGAATCATCTGACAAAAGCAAAGTTTCGGTCAACTCAAGGTTCAGGTTCACACAGTTCTCCAGGAAGAGGGTTCGGGGTCCACGTAAATCTCAAGAGGAACTCTGCATGGAATACATAATGCAGGCGCAACAGCTTTGCACAACTCAAAAGTCCACAGAAGGAAAAAAAAAAAAATCTACCAGCCTTTGTTTTGCTCCACAGAGAAGGAAGGTGGCTTTTTTCATCCGCCCCATCCTTTGAGAAACAACCCAGCTGCTAAACTCACTGACCTCATCATTACCTGCCTGATTTTATTTAAAAAATAATAATAATAAAAGCAACAAGTCCTTTTTCTGTGGGTTTCTTGAGCCCTCTGTTGTCTGGAAGGTTTCTTTATGCTGGTAGTTTGATTTTTAACTACATTCATGCTTGTGCTGCAGTTGTTTATCTGAAGGTGATTGGTTATAGGCACTGATTCACGTTTCTCATTCATTTCCCTGCCATCATCTGATCAGCACTGATAGCCTTCCCACTGTGTTTATCTGGGGTTTGGTGAATATGTATACACAGGAGCTAAAGATCTTTCAGATTGCTTTGATTTTTAAATCATAGGTTTGAGATTTTAGACATCTGTGACCATCTTTAATCCCTAATTATCTTTAGATTTAAGTGGCTTGGCAATATGGCCACGAGCCTGGCTATATTGCTTGTCATGTGAACATTACTCACAAAATCAAGATGCTGTGTGTAATGACAGTTTACAACTTCATCTAATGTGTGGTCATCTATTGGGACTGAACAGTCCTTACACCACACATTTCCCTCAAAACTTTTAACCCTGGCAATGACCTGTACCGTTTTTTCAAAATGTGGAAACTCTTCTATCCTTCTCTCCCTCAGCCACCTTCCTTTTCTACTCCTTACCTGTGGTGGATTGATTGCCACGACCGCCTGTAAGCCTCGACTACTATCATCCTTCTTCCCCCCTCTTGTTTGGTTTCTTTCACCTCAAGCAGGGATTTGTGTGATGAGTGTGGACAGTCCACAATCCCCTGAGGAATCAATCGATGCAAAGCATTCAAGCATTTGCCAATCTAAGCGTACACAGAGTGTTTTAAAAAAGACATCTGGTCATGAAGCACAGTGGGACATCAACAATCCTTGCTTTCAAAAGATTAAAATAAGGAAAAGCCTTCACTGAAACATCAAATGACATTGAGTTGAATATTCAATGCTGGTCACGTTTGATAGTTTCAATTACTTTTTTGCAATTTTGTGCTCTGTGATAAGAAAGGTACTTCAGAGAAGAAAAAACTGTCCCATGATGATCGCGATATCGGTGGGATTCGCGCGTCATGCCTTGAAAAAACAGTCTGAAATCCCCGTGCCACTCCACCACTGGCGTGTGGTCGAAACCACCCCCATTAAAGACCTTGTGAGTGAGCCGGTGGCTCTCAAGGCAAATGAAAGGTATTTCAATTCAAGGCTCTTTAATCTCAGACTCAAGCACAGAAACCATGTTTTTAGTTCCTCTCCGAGAGGGTGTGTCGACTGCTGCTGCTTCCTTCAGAGGCTGCTGAGGCTTTTGGGCCCAATAGAAGATCGTTGGTGCCGCTCTCCTCCCATTATAAGCCAAATTTTAAAAAGATACAGGTTGGGCAAACCAACCGACTTTTAGCGTGGGGATTTTGTGTTGCCTGTTCATTGGCTTTCTGTAATCATGCCCCCTGCAAGTTTGAGAACAAGTTCTTCAAATTCAGCTGGAAAGCTCCAATTCCCATCTGAAGATGAGATCGCTTTCCTTCCTTTCCTGGAGGCTGTGGGTTGAAGGGGTTGGCTGGATTGTTTTGTTGGGAGTTGAGCCTCATTTGGATTCCCATGAGACCGGTAAGATCTCCCTTCTGCTTCCCTCAGCAGCTCGACCACACGCTGCCATTTTCTTGTCTTCCCTCCTTCACTTTGCACGGACATCGGTCCCTGCCTCTCGCTTGTTCACTCGGCCTCTCTTGCCATCTCCCTGCCCGTCTGTTCGTGCTCTCTTCTTCTACCCTCTTATTTCTCTCGCTGGTCATTGGTTTGGTTTCGCTATCCCGTCGCTTTCACTCGGTGGTGCTTCGGTTGTAGCAGAGGAAAACAGGTATCCATTTTATGTTTTTATTATTTCCCAGATTAAAAAGCTGATGAACTAAGCTCAGCTCAAGCCTAGCTCCCTTCTTCAAGTGACCTGCAAGACACAAAACAAGTTTTTAACCTTTTGAAGACAACATGAACAAACATTTTTTGACTCAAAAGAGGAGAACAATACTGCATTTTGAACAGGTCAGATGCAGCTAACTTCCTCCCTGCTAAATGTTTTTGAATCTCAGAATCACTAGGGGTGATATACGTAAGACAGTGACACCAATAACCACATGATAAGCAAGCACACTCATCTAATAAGCGAATTCTTCAGAGCCTAAAAAGACTGAACATACTCAAAACTTTATATAAGGTTATACAGCAACTATTTGAATATATTTATACTTAGAGCCAGTGGCACTCCTTCCCAAATCTCATTTGATGTACTTCTGTACTTACACTCTAGTACTGTGACAGTCCAGTTATCCCACCATGCTGGTATGCACGTTCGCCCTGGTAAGTCGAGTCCTGGGACAAAGCCACATCGATTTGGGACTTGAACTCGTCGCCCAGGTAGCTGTCCTGAAAAAGAAGGACAGAAACATCATTAGAGACATTTTCAGCCTTCATCAGTGAGCTTTATGCAAGAACCTTTTATATTATTTTTACTGGATTTGCTCAAATAAAGTTACTAACTGTGAATAGTGCAAATAAACTATATCAATCAATATCAAATCATATTCAAAGTGACCTATAAAAGAGGTTGGAAAGTATACTATTAGTAAAACAAATAGTACTTAAATAAGTAACTTAAATAATTAATAATAATATTAAATAATAATAACTAAAAATAATTGAACTTCGTAGGTCTATTCTTATCAATATTAAGCGACAGTGTTACCTGGGACAGTTCCGGTTGGGAGAGGCCAGGTTGGCTCATCTGAGAAGGCTGGCTCATGGAGATGTAGCCCTGTGTCAGTGGCCCCTGGGAGAAGGACTGGGAGGCCCCATCCTGGCTGGCCTGACTGTTTGGTCCATTACCCTGACTGGCACCCTGGTTTCCTCCACGGACCCTCTGTCGCCCGCCACGCCCAGGCTTACCCTTCATAGCTCCACGCCCTTGATGAAGAAGGAGGACCAGGGTCAAAACAAACATGGTGACCAACCATCGTTCTAAGGTGTTATTTACACTAGATGGGAGACCAACCACAGTAAGTGAAGCCTGGGATATACATTTAGTGGACTATCAGTGCTGTACTGTACCTGCAGCAGGGCCGTTGGTCTGACCCAGGTAACTGGGGGGAGGCATTGGTGGCATCACCAGGTTGAAGGGTATGGGAATATTCATGGCGGCCATGTGACCAGGCCCCGCTCCAATCATCCCAATCTGGTCGTGAGTTTGAAAGTACATGTTGGACGGACGTCCAGCTGAAAGAAAGCACAGAACAAGACTCATGTCAGTTTTATATGAAGAAAAGTAGATCAAGCCTAGTTTTACTAGACTGTAATGCAGCCTTGTTGTTGGTAACAAAAGGTTATCATCTTGAGTCATACCATGGAACACTAAATAAACTGTATATTAAATAAATACCAGCATTGCTGCGATCATAGGCAGAGCCAGGGATGAGGGCTTCACGGGCATCGTACATCGCAGTGCTCATAAAACGTCCCCCCTGGAAAACACATGACAATCACCACTGGTCTAAGAAAATGTCACAATTTGCCAAGTGTGCGTCTTCAAATTACCTCACACATTTAGACTAATACTGTGGCTGAATAAGGGATGTGTAAAGCAGTTGTAGAGTTTGTTGGGTGCACGAACAGTGTGCTTTGTTCTACTCACAGGGTTGATGGTGTTGACCAGTTTGCGGGGCTTGCTGAACTGCATGAGACTCTCCCTCAGGTTATTGAGAGGTCCCTCCACGAGGACTTTCTGCTCCTTGTAGTTGTTCAGCAGGTTGTTCCAGAGCGGCTGCTTGGAGAGCGCCTTGGGGTTCCCCACGATGATCACACCATACCTTCATTCACAACACACACAAGACTGCTGCTCAGAGATAGGGTGGACATTTTGTATTGACATCATTTTGTGTAGATACACACCTACATACAATTAATAGTTGCCATGTCTAATCTTAATAGTCAAATTTGAGTGAATACTACGCAAGTTCATATTGCAACAAGTCACCATAATACATTAAAAAGCTGTCTAGCTGTTAGCTGTATTCGATTTGCTTCCACTGTGATGTCTGAACAGTTCTAAGGTTTTTACTTGGCTCGGGTCAACGCCACGTTGAGACGGCGTGGGTCATTCAGAAAGCCGATGCCCTGGTGTTCATTGGCACGAACACAAGACAGGATGATGAAGTCCTTCTCTCGGCCTTGGAAGGCGTCCACGCTGGCAATTTCCACTTGCTATAATGGGACAGCACAACAAGAGGATGAGGTGGTGATTATAGAAAACGGACCAACATCACAGAACAACCTCACTAATGAAGTTTAGAATCAATTCAACTCAAATATTCTGAATCTGAATTATTTTAAAAGATAAAATTAAGCTTCTCTCTGCGTACATCTGTAAGTTACCTGATAGAGTTTGGTGTGCAGGGAGCCGCTAAACTGCATGTATTGCACCAGATAGGAGCGCTGTCCCTCGTACGGGGTGATGATGCCAATCTGGTCGGGTTTGGCTCCAGCCTTCAGCAGCCTTGTGGTAATTTTCTCTACGTTGGCAGCCTCAGTCCTTGAAAACATCAGCAAAACTTAAATACTGTTGTACTGGAAAATTACATCTTAAGGGAGTAGAAATCATGTTTATGGTGCCACAATTTTGCACACACCCTCAAGCTCTAAAAAAAAAAAGACACACCGACTTGTTTAGCTGATGCTGACATAATTTTCACTGCACTGTTTAAGCTGAAGAATAAAACTAATAAATAATAACTGCACCAGTTTAACTTTGCTTCTCTGGTGAAAGTCTCCAGTTATCAATGAGGTCCATTAATGAAAACTTACTTATTTTGAAGAAACTGATTTTGATTGTGATTAAAGGAACTCCCCTTTCAGTTTTCTGGACTGACATTAACCTTTCAACCATTTCAGCCTACTATACTGGTGTTGATGTGAAGGCTGTCAGAGAGCACCCCCTGGTGAGAACTCAGTGAACCGCAAGAAAATGCGCGATGTTACCTGTTAAGGTACGATGTTCCGGAGCTGGCAATCTCCTCCTGACCCTGAGTCACGTAGAAGAACATGGGCTTGTCTGGCTGAGGCCACTGGAAGTCAAAGCCTTTCTTGATGCGGTCAGCTGGGGAGGACGACATTTCATTTTATTTTTAGTCTAGAGAGTTTGCAAATCTTTTTATCTTCTGATGTACCACAGCGAAAGTCAATTTATTCCTCCGTCAAACCAGATAATGAACAGCTGAATCTTGACAAACCTGCAGTGACGCCATTCTGCAGGGAGCCCTCATAGAAGATGTTGGAGGGGAAGGCACTGAGAGCCGGGTGCATGCGGTACTGGACCTGCAGGCGGATTGGCCGGATCCCCAGAACCACCAAGCGTTCAAACAGGGACTGGGACAGACCTGCTTTGGCTGCCTTCTTACACATCACCACAGGACCCAACTGGCAATGATCACCCACCAGAATGAGCTGGGAGGCGGAAGATAAGAAGAGTTTATTTAAGTGTGAAAACTGGGTTAATGTAAGAAGTTTTTGTTCCTGGGTTTAGTGCAACACTATTCTACTATCTGCTGCATTTATTGAGCTGTAAGGATGGTGATTTGTTCTTATTTAGCTGTGTGGGTGTATGTCTACCTGCTTAGCTCCCAGCACCACAGGGACCATACACTCTGGCTCAGTGGCCTGGGTGCTCTCGTCAATCAGGATGGAGCGGAACTGCATCTTGGCCAGACGAGGATCACCAGCCCCGACGCAGGTACAACAGATAACATCAGCATTCTGGACAAAGAAGAGGGAGCCGGGATACAGTGGTGAAATTTATGGAGGTCTTCTACTATGATTATCATGACAAGTTATTATCCTGTCAAGTAGTTACTAACGCAGATCTGTACTTTTTTTAAACACAAAACACACAAAGTCAAGATGAACATCAAACTTGGCTTGTTGGCTAGTCATAATACTTAGAACAGAATAATTAGAACAGTCATAATGAGTTGGCATAAACTACTTGTTGCACTTGTGGAGCCTGTGGCCGGCCTCTTTGTAAGCTGACAACACCCAGCTTTGGCAGCAGGAAATAATGTACCGTGAAAACTCCAGAGTAACAACTATTTTTGTTTAACACTCTGAAGCTCCTCCTCACCATGAGCAGCTCCCTCTCAGCAGTGCGTTTCAAAGCCCTGTAGCGCTTCTCATCAGCAGATGACAGCTCACCAGTCTCATCCTTCAGCTGCTGCAGTTTCTGAAGCTCTGGCATGCTAAAGAGAGAACGACACATTGGGGTGACTACAGAGAACACAGTTAAACACTGCTATGCTAATCTGTGATCTAAGACAGGTCCTAAAAAAACCCTGTGCTCTGGCCCCTTTTGGAACTACTATTCCCAAAGCCTGACGACTTTGTGTGTGTAAACAGGAAGGATAATATTGCCATGAAGTCAGTTAAATAGCCCCTGGCTAAAACTTGAGCTCCATTATTTGTTTACATTTTGGCAACTATTCACTGGGAAAAGTATATAGAGTTACATGTTAGCAGTTCCTGTTTGCATAGATATACAGACAACAGCTGCTGCATTTTTTCAATACTGAACAAAACCTAAAATGATTATCAGGCAGGTCCTGAGGGTTTTTCTATGACTTGTGGAAGTTCATTAACAGGAAGTGTAAATTACACTGAAATAAAACTAACGTGTGTGTGTGTTCACAATCAACTGAACTTTTTCTCATCTGAGTACAAACTTCAGATCTAAACATCTGATTTAGCAGCCTCCTGAATAAATTTGCTTCTGTCTGAAAGATTTCAGATTCTCAATTGTAGAATACCCCAGTCAAAGGGAATTGTTGTCCTCCATTTTACAGGATTTGGTTTCACTTGTTAGCATAGACATTTGCTATGCCTGACCTTAGCTTTCATTTTCCTATGCATCTGTCTTTCAGATGTCAATTAGACAAACATATACTGTAAAAGTACCAGGAATCATGACAAGAGTATGAGTAAGAGAACTTTGTGAAATTTGAGAGACAGAAGAGGAAGAATATAGAGATGTAAAATAAAATTATAAAACAATACAGTGCCAAGCAGCTGGTGTGTGTTTATGTACAAAGCAGCAATCAAGTATCAATAACATCCAGAGTCCAGAGTCAACTTCGCTACTTTCCACTGACCTGTCCATGTTGCTGATCTGGTTATGCAGAGCCAGGAAGGACACTGGTGACTCGATGGCTTCGCGGCTCTTGGCACAGAGCCTGACGACCTTCAGTCCAGTCTTGTCAATCTTCTCAGTCAACTGGTCCACAGCAATGTTACTGGGAGCACACACCAGGACTGGTCTGCAAATGTACACACAAACACACCATAGAAAGAGTTATGATAGGAAGAGTTATGAAAAACCCTGCTGGAATAACAATTTTTACAACGCTACAAGTTTCTTTAAGTTTGTAAGTATAAAATCTTTGTGTCTTACCCATTGCCTTGTCTAGACAGGTGATAGACAATGGTAGCAGAGGTGACAGTTTTCCCAGTGCCAGGAGGACCCTGGATCAGACTGAGAGGCCTCTGCAGCACCGTCTTCACAGCATACACCTAGACAAGAAACAACCAAAAAAAAATTCATCCCAAAACTGTTACAGACATTAAGACACCAAACCTTTTGTAAAACCAAAAACGTGGCACAAGGCTGAGCTATACTGAAAACCTGATGAATATCATACATCACAGTAATTGAGACAACTTAACTCATAATTTTTCTTGCAGGGACACAGAAACACAGAAAATTAATGACAAATCAATAACGGGAATCAGTGTGAGGTCTGACCTGTGAGTGATTGAGGTCGGGCAGGCCTTGGGCAGTGAAGCGCTTTGGCAGCTGGCACTTGATGGTAACATCCTCGACTTCGTGGCCCAGCAGTTTGTGGTAAATGTAGCCAGAGACGGAGGTTTCATCCACCGCAAATGTCTTCAGGGCACTCTGCATCCTGCAGAAACACATACACAGATGTGATTTACTTATCTTATTTGTATCATCAATGAACCTCTGTCCTATTACTAGATTTAGACAGAATTACACCCTGTAAACAATACACATTTTGTTGCACTGTGGAGGAAAATGTAATGTTTCCATTACATCAGAGTCATTTAGGAGAATAAAATTCCAGCCCACCTGTCAAAGGAAGTGGACTTCCACACAAAGTCCACCTGGAAGTTGTGGGGGATTTCCACAGGTGCTCCAACACTGCTCCGCAACTCAATGGCAATTTCATCCCCATAGTCTTTAAACACAGGCTGTTAAGGAAATCCAGCATTATCCTGAAATGTTTTCTAGTAGGTGGGGGTGGGCGGAACTATATTAGCTGTCCTTTATAGTTAAGACTACACTGCCATCCTGGATTACTGCCCATGTAATGAGCCAGACTTAGAGACACCGTAATACAATGCATGATACATATACTACTGCAAACAGTGTAAAGGATACTGTCAGGGACTTTGATGACGTGGCCGATTCCTTTCCACAGCGGAGCCAGGTCTCCCTTGTACCGCAAGCAGATCTCGTCACCTTGCATCAGCCGCATATCTGAGATTGATATAAGGACACAAGTTAGAAACCATTCTGTCTTATAAAATGACCCTCAAGTAAACTAAAGGAGGATGGGCTATGGTCATGAACCAAATGATACAGTACCGTGCAGGCACAACATGGCACAAAACCCCACTACAAAAAACAAGAGGCAAAAAACAAAACCAAGCACTCATGCCACCAAAAGATGCAGGGTTGGGGTAGGTTGCGTGCAATTTTGTGGACTGAAGGGGGATGGGAAGGGGTCCTATCTGCACCACAGAACCACTGGGAGGAAGTCAAGCTCAGAGAATTACCACCTGAATCCGTCTTGGGCAGTGTGAAATAGGCAATCCGCTTTTTATTCAGCCCCAGGTCCCACCTGACTGTTATATTGTCTTGGGTCTGCAAAAGGGAAATAAAAAAAAATACACATAAATATAAAAACCAACTCATAATAAAGAGGTCGAGGTATGCAATCCCATCGACGTGGAATTCCTTGAGCTAGCATTTAAAAACAAATAACAAAACAGAGCTTAAGTGAGGTGCCCTGCATCAAAAACACATGGAGACACATCTCTCTCCATGTGGTCCGGATCACACTGGCAGGAGAGGAAGAGCAACATGAGGTCCAGTGTGATCGCTGTATAAGAATAAATCCTCAATGTACAAACTAGAGTAAAACTACAAACGACCTTAAAACGGCTTTACATTTAAACGACCATGGACATTTAAAGAAGAAAAACACCAGCCTCTGAGTCAAAGTCAAAGTTTCCTCCTTAGAAGTGAAGTTCAGGTACCTGGGACTCCTTAAGCTTCTTGTCGTAGTCGGCCTCCAGTTTGACCAAAGGGCCAAAGATGTTTTGGTACTGGTAGGCGTCCTCATATCGCAGCAGCACATGCTGGGGCTCCTCGTCCACTCCCGGTTTCTCCAGGTCTTCCAAGGTGGCGCTGGGGTTGTCCTGGGAGGAAACAAAGTCAAAACAACTGTTAATACAATATATAACAGACATCCTATCACAAATTTATTCCACAGAAACTGCACTGAAAATGTGTTTTGCCACAGGTGGATTCCAATCTTGTCAGCAGCTATCACTTACAAAGCTTTAGCCTGTGCATGCTGCTCAAAGTTTACAACCTTTCCGTCACAACATTGTTTTGAACATGTAAAAAGAGAACAAGACTACCAGTCTGTCAGCTGCGTACCTTCCAGAGCTCCTCCAACTTGTTGATCTGCTGGGCGGTGATCTGACGGGCCCGAAGCTGCTCCTGCTCTGATGGGATCTTCACCAGCCAGGACAGAAAGCAGCGGTCCTGGATCAGTGGTTGCCACTGCGAGCTGTCCCAGTTGATGTCCTTCAGGCTACTCTGACTGGCACAGGGCTGCCTGCAAGAATATACAAGATTCAAAGAGACAGAAATTTAGCTTGTTTTTTTTTTTTTTCCTTTCAAACTACTGCAGAGGGTGTAAAAATGCCATTTTTGTTCCTGCCTTAGGGCTAGGGTCAACGTGCAAGGGTTAAAATACCTGCCAGAACAGGACGCACTAGTTAAATAGAAATTTTTGTTTTGTTAACATAAACTTGCATTTCAGTGACTCTGTATCAGTTTTCTAAAAAAACCTCAGGGTGTATATCAACTGTGTACATCTGATGTAAAAGTTGAAACATGAACAACTGATAAAACCTGAATAAACCTCATGATAAACTTCCTGTTTGAAAGCAATCATTTGAATACTTAGCTTTCAGTTACGCTCCATAGTAGCTTAGAAGCGCGAGCATGCAGAGTTCCTATGCTGTAAAATGGACATGCTTGACAGAACATATTGTTGTATTGTATAATTTGTGGGCACTGGTCTGCCCGTGTTCAAAGCCACTGCTCAACCAGAGCTTACCTGCAGAGTAGCACCACCACAGAATCGGCCTTGGCCGGGATGAAGCCCAGGAGGAAGACGTTGCGACAGCCACAGTTGTAACACTCCAGCACTGTCTCGCCCAGCGGCCCATCTTTATGCAGTGTCACCTCTTTGCATTTGGCTCTCACCAGGTGGTTAACAATGTGACTGGAAGTCAGAGAGAGGGAGTCGATGATTGAGAAAATAATCAGAAACATTTTGATCAACAACTCTGCCCTAGTAGCACTGCTGTGGAAATCTATTGATAGTTTATATAACAACATATGGTTGGTTTTCTGTTCAGTAATGGGCATTATGTTTTATATCCAAATGGTACTCCCCTAGCCTGTCTCTCCTAACCTTGTACTACTGATTTATAATTATCTCTCCCTGCTAGCCTCAGTAAATCACATGCCAAATAAGGGAAGTGCACGAGACATACAAAAGACAGGATACACACACACACACACACACACACACACACACACACACACTATCTATATGAGTTAAAACATCTGCACCCCAGTATAATCCTAATTTTTATAACACAGATAAAAAGCTGACAGGACATAAACTTGTACGCACACCATTTCCAAACAATGCAACTCCAATGAAAATGCATCTATAGACCCTATATCATAAAGATATCTCTTTGCACATATTCAGCATCATCTGTGTGCCAAAGATCTGGCTGATTGTGTTGTGGGTGATAACTGAATGTTTGATGATGACTGCATTTCAAAAATATATAACCCGCATTTGTTATAGTGTAAGGTAATATGGGGAAGATGAGTATGCTACACACCTGCCAGATGTGTTGCCACGTCCGTTACAGAACCACTTCTTGCTGGTATTGCAGTACACCACACACGCTGGATCGTGGATACCACAGTAGCTGAAAAACAACAATGTATCAAAATGGCAACTCAATTAATGCAGTATTAAGTCAGAGTACTGCACAAGTATGGGACCTTTTGTTGGCTGAATTACAGAGGAAGTACACACATGAAAACAGGTGTCACAGGGATTATCATATTGCATCTAACAGATAATGCGCTTTTGACTTATCCAAACTGAAATTTCATGGCATTGTGTTCAAGCAAGAATCTTATACACTCGCAGATGAATTTCTGAAAGTCAGCAGTTTGTCAGAAGCTTTGTTTGTCCAGCAGCGTTTAAGTTTTGGATATTCACACAACTTACAGTTAAAATAAAATGATCCTCCTTATAAATAAAGTAATATCATTGTACCCTTCTATTCCTAAAGACAGTACTTTTACATTACAAACATGTTAATAACTTCTTTATCATCTTCACACGCAGTCATTAATCATTTCCCACATGAGTATAATATTGTACATCTATGAGTTAAATTGAATAGAAATTGTGCTAGTATTGTACTTCCAATAGTGGTTAGTGATATGTCTACTCAAACTTTGATAATAATACACTGTGCTGCTCAGAAAAGTTGTAACTGCTGTATATGGTGTGTAAGAGCAGGGACCACACAAAATATAACTGCTATTAATACAGTATTGTGTAATAATCCAAAAAACAGCGATCTGCTGCACTCATCTCCTCGGTGGTCTACAGTAAAGTGACATCCTGACACAGTGTACCTGCACGCGTGTGAAGGCAGGTCTTTGGTGTAGTATGTGTCTTCTTCATCCTCTTCAAAGTTCAGCTCGGCCAACAGCTGGCTGGCTTTGGCCACGGAGTCATCCACGCCGCCGTTGTGAAGACCTTCATCAGGACCGTTTACCTGCAGCACAACACGAGCTTTACTAAACAAACCGAATGCTAACGATTAGCAGCTAGCGGCTAAGGCACACAGCGCGGAAAAGCCCGTTAATTACACGTTGACAGACTGTCAGTGCTCTTCACTCTTATCTCTGGCCTTTAAAATTACATCCGTTAGTCTGGTTTGCTTCGAACAGTTCAAAGCAAACGCAAACGTAATGCCACTTTGGGAGTTTAATTAATGGGCTCGCTAGCTAGCAGTGCGCTAACTGAAATGGCTAGCTAACATGAAGCTACATCCAATAATAGCGGGCTAGCAGGCAGCGCTGGGTCAGCTAGCTAACTGCCGCTAACGTCTGTGAACCGCGCTTTATCGAGCCTTCCTGTAAAAACGAGAGCTTCACACCTGGTTGTCCAGCTGGCTCTGGGTCTGGCCTTGAGTTTGCGTCTGGCTGGGAAGGGTAAAATCGGTGAAGTCGTACTCGGAGCCCTGGGTGTCCGCTCCGAGCAACTCCGCTTCCTCGGTGTCCAGGAAGGTGAGGGTCTGAGAGCTCGGCCCGTACGCCTCCACACTCATCTCGGCTCTCAACTTTCGCTTTACCGAGCGGTTTCCGGTACTCGTCTGCAAATGTACACAATCCGTACGGTGTTTGTTTATCGCTAACTAGTCTGTAGGCCGACGCTGGGGGTCTGTATTCGAACCCAAACAAAAAGAAATGTAACCGATCAGAACCTCAAAAGCTCCAGCAGGTCCAACAAACAGCGACGGTGACGAACTTCCATGCGCCGCTCAACGTGTGACGTTCACGGTGTAGGCTGTGGAGCAGAGGCGGACCAATGAGAGAGCGCTCACTCTGAGCTTATTTCCGGGTATCAACCAACACTGAAGCGTGGACCTCTGCAGGGGAAATGTGGAAACACTCTGAATACTGACAGACAACTGTTGCAGATACCCTCCTCACTGAAAACACATATTTACACGTAGTGCATCAAAATATTTTAATCACCATAATAAAATGGTCTGTTGTTTATTAGCTTACTTTCTAAGATTTACTTCAAGCATTGTTTTTACTCAAGTCAAGTCAAGTTCATTGTCAATGCTGCCACATGTACAGGACATGCAGAGAATTGAAATAGTGTTTCTCTCATATCCCTGGTGCAAACGACAATATACATGAAATACATAAAAGTTAAAAGATATCTAGGAAAAATATGCCAATCTAAAAGATATAAACAGTATAAATATGGCAAATAGAGCAGTATAAACAGTACATTTTACATTTTACATTTTATCTTTGGTGTTTTTTTTTAAATGATCCATTGTTTTATTTCTCTGTTATTCCCCGTGCCTTCCTGTTGCCCACACAATACTAAGATAACATAAGATAGACTTTAATGATCTCACACTGGGGAAATTCACTTGTCACAGCAGCTCGTATACACAAGGTGGATAAGAAATTACTTGTAAATAAGAAATATATAGAAAAAAAAGTCATGCTGGTGTTAAAGAGTCTGACAGCTGTTGGAATTAAGGACCTGCGATAGCGCTCCTTTTAACATGGTGGGAGTAGCAGTCTGTTGCGGAAGCAGCTGTTTAAGGCCCCCACAGTCAGTTAATGACATAAGTTTTAGTGAGCCAGATCAAACACACCTCCCATCACTGTTGATATTACCCACAGTCTCATGCAGGGGGTGAGAGGAGGTGTGTATGATGGATGTCCTCCCCACACTTCCTCTATGGAGCCTAGCGGGCAGTCCAGGACAGAGCTGTCTGCCTGTCCCTCTCTGTGCTTCCCCCTCCTCCTCCTCCTCCTCAGGAGATGACAGCATAGAATAATGCAGATGCCACCACAGTATGATAGAAAGTTTTTAACACACTCCTGCTCACTACAAAGGACCTCAGTCTCCTCCGCACGTAAAGATGACTTTGACCTTTTTGTACAGGATGTCTGTATTGTCCAACCAGTCCAGTTTGTTGTTAAGGTGACACAGAAATAAATCTAACCATGTTTTCAGTATGTATTTATCACATTGCTGGATTATCAACCAGGCAAACAGACCTTTACATTGTTTGTAAGATACAAATTCATTAAGAGGGATGCTTCTAATCAAAATACCATAAACTAACAAAGGACACAGAGAGCTAGATAGTATTTAAGTGTAAGTGTAAGTGTAAGTATCAGCTGGTGCTGCAGATAATAGGCCAATTATTTAAAACACAGTGAATCTTCATAATAACATCTATGATCTTTTGTGATAAATCAATTACATGCTTCTAATAGGTATAAGTGAGTTGTGGAAAAATAATTGTAATAATAGACATGAAGACATTAGCTGTAATTATTTAATTCTTTTTTATTTCAAAGCCTTTCCTTTTACAAAGCCAAGATTACTTATTGTAACAGTGCTTTGTTAATGTCAGACGCAGAGGACAACTTTCAGAGGATTCTCCCTAAGCAGAGAAACTCACAGTAAAACACAGAGTTGTATTGTTATTGTATAACAGAGCACACACTGAGATAAAAAAGGGAAAAAAGAAGAGTATTTTTGAGGTAGCCACATATCTGACTGGACAGCATCAGTTATATATCTTTGAACTGACCTGCTGAACATTTTTAAGGCCTTTTCTTTAAAACACATAAACATCAGCAAGGCACAGGAAAGAGTCAAGGGTCAGAGGTCACCTCATATGTAAACTTGAGGTTTTTTCACTTTTGTGAGCAGACATTTTAGGGGCAGTTCCTCCACAACTCTTTCACTTCTCAGCACTCACAAAGCCACACAGTGAACTATCAGCACCTACAAACTCGGAACTAAAACCTGCCCATCAGGTCAACAATTCAGTAAGAGATATTAAAAACCCCCAAACCAAGATAAGTCGAACGACAAATGCTAAGAAAAGAATCAAGAATAAAAGAGACAATTGAGAAGTTTTTTTGTTCAGCCCAGTGTTCCAGGATGCTACTTTGTGGTAAAAAAAACAAACAAACATGGCACTGAAGAGCAATCAAAATGACACACAAATAAAAATAACAACAATTTACTCACTGGCACCAACTTACTTGACTCAGGTGAAAAAAAACATTGAACTAAAAGGCCATAAGAACATGACTGCTGCAAGCACAGCGTTCAGTTAGTTTCCTAAGACTAGCTCTGACAGTTTACAGCTAAGTCCATGTTTCCCACAGACAAATTGTTTTTTCTGCAGATACACAGGGTGCTCCAGCAGAACGTAAACTGTTAAATGTTAAAATTTCTACTTAAACCAATAAAACTGAAGCCGTGTTAGGTGGCATGGGCTGTTCTACCGACTCAGCAGGCAGAAAAATGCTGGTTCATACTGTGAAACAGACAATACAATAAAATAAAAATAAAAAAGCCATAAAATAAAACATTTACACATGGGAGTGGCACCGTCAGAGACACAGTGACAGAATCTGCTGCAATTTGTTTAACAGGTCAGAACAAACCAAAGCTCAGGAAAATAAAGCATACTTCACATACATAATTCTAATTATTGTGGGCAAAAATAATAAAAAGAAATTGGTGTGTTTGTCTGAAAAGCTACATATTTCAAGTTAAAGTGACCCTATTCAAGAAGAATTCATGTAACTAAAATTGCTGTCCATATTCCAGATTAAGAAAAAATGAAAAAGAAAAAAGAAAAAAAGAAAGAAAGTGCTACAGAAATAAAAGTCCAGGCCCAACTCTGACTGAACCAAAAGTCCAACTTCATCAAATCAAATCCTCAGATAGAATCAGCAGCTATATCTGATTCAATGAAGAGAACAATAGAAAGCTTTAATCATGGAATAACAAATACGGCTGCAGAATTGAGAAAAAGAAGAACTTAGGAGTCTGTCATTTTGTCTTGAATGCTGCAAACAAATGCAGGTTTTCTTCACAGTTCTTTACATAGCACAAAAGTTGTGCATTTTTGTGTAGTTAGGCTCCAAGAAGCACATTTCATATCCTATCCAAAAATCTAGTGCATTGATGTCAGTTTTTTGCCACAAAATTCAGAAAGTAACTCTATGAAATGAACAAGAGAGAAAAGATCTTATTCATTCAGTTTCTTTAAAGAATATTAATAGATAAACGATTTAGATTTAGACCAGGAAACTGAAAACTGCAATGTTTCTCAATATCTTCTTAAATAATTGTGCAGCCACGATAGAATTCTAACAAACCTACAACTAAAATCACTGAACTTGAGATCTGTAAAAATAACATTGCACAGCTTGGGGCCAGATCTCAGTGGGGTGGATTTTTTTTTGGGGGGGGGGGGTTATTGGTCAGAATTGGGCCAACAAACTGGGGGAATATGAGCTGGAACCAACCCGTTCCCTGATTTAAATAACCTTTGTAAAAGAAGGCAAATTTACAACTTCTTATAAAGAAAAAAGGACATAAACAATACAACAAGTGTGAAACAGTACAGTTAGAAGGTAGTTAAACTGAAACAGAAATTAGCAAACACTGTTTACTGCTAAACATTTCTACTTAAACCATAATGTATCAAGTACATTAATCATTTATAGACACTGAGGTGAAACATATTGTGACTGAGTGAAATTCAAAACGTGAGGATTATGAGTTAAATACTGTAGCGTGCATTCACAGTTTCCCCAAATGTGACTTCTATGACCATTTTAATAACCCTAACCCTATAAGGTGCATTAATAGAAGTCACATTTGGAGTTATAGGTTGTAATATCTGCCACATTACAGACCCTCTGCATATAAAGAAATGTCACTTTGCGTCTGTGTTTTCTTAAGTGATCCTTGAAGGTTGTTCACATATTATAAAAATCAGAATGTTTCATGTTTCTTGGAAGCCGGACAAAAGCTAAAAGTTACAGCATGACTGGTGGTTGTCTTGAGACCCCAATTTTGTCTTCTCACCATCGGGAGACATAAAAACATAAGTGAATCAGGCCAAGCAAAACATGAAGCAAAAACCTAAGACAAAGGAGACGAACACTGAAGAGATCCAATACACTGAAGAGATCCAATACACCGAAGTTTTCATTTTGCCCAAGTTAAGACAAAGATAAAAAAACAAAACAAAAGAAGTTTGGCTACTTGTGGTTAAGTGCAATTTCTCTTGTGTGGTGAAGGCTGGAGAGGCTGGTTGGCATCTGGAGGTCACTTAGTGGAAGTGCTGCTGGCAGTGGATCTTCTCCTCGGCCTGGTCTAGAAGCTCCAGCATCTCCCGAACGATGGCCTGCAGCGCACGGCCCAGGTCTTCTCCACTGTAAGGCTTTCCAAGAGGAGGCACATGAACGAAGGCAGAGCGACCATGGCTCAGGTACAGAGACGTGTAGTAGGTGAAATCACAGAGATACCTGTTAGGGAAGAGATCATCAAATGAAAGAAGGGCCTGGCTACATTAAATGGAACATACAATAAAAGTTATTTATTAATGCATTTAGAAGGAGTTACGGTATTTTACAACATGCACATACATCTAACTTGTTACAGCAGCTTGTACACACAAGCTGGATAAGAGCATACTTATAAATCAGAAACATGTAGAAGAAAGTCATTAAGTCATGCTGGTGTTAAAGAGTCTGGACAGCTGTTGGAATTAAGTGGTAGCGGTAGCGCTCCACATGGTGGGAGTAACAAAGGATTGTTTAAGGCTCCCACAGTCTCATGCAGTGGGTGAGAGAAGTTTAATGACATAATTTTTACTGAGTCAGATCAGACAAACTTCCCATCACTGTTGATATTTATAGTTTTTAAAGCCTTGGTACACCTAGTTAAAACTAATTAAGTCGAATACAGCAGTCCAATTATGAACCTGACCATAATTTTTAATGTCTGGTTTAATTCCCAGTTTTTGTTTGTTTGAAACTGTTTTAGAGAGGTACTTGTCTGGGCCATTTATATAAGGGAAGGTAGGCTAAGTAACCCTCATTAACGTAGGACTTATTGCAGAACTGTTACAGCTAGGTATATCTAATAGAGTGGACAGACAGGGATCCAGTCATGATATGGAGTCCCAGCCTTCATATACAATATACAAACAGGTCAGCAGCATTGTAACAATAGGATTTGGTCATCATTACTACAAAATGGTGAAAACTTTCTAGCAAAAATTAATTTTTTGAAATTTCTGCATCACTGTCACCCATGACAAAAACACAGATTGTGCTTTTATCTCTGATAATATGTATTCATCATCATTTTGATAGGGTTCAAATGGCACATAGATGTAAATAGCCTATTATTTAATAAATAAATATAAACTAAAGCAAGAGATGGATCGTGATATGTTCTTTATAGAATCAGATTTAAGATTCATTATGCTGGAAAGAAATATTGTGTTATTTAATGGATGAAGTACTCTTCTGTCCAACTTAATTTGCACAGACTGAATATTGCCTATTAAGCAATAGTACATGCTACCTTTACTCCAACAGTCTGTCACACTGTAAAACAAACAGAGTGAAGCATGTGATGAAGAGGTAAAAGGCAAGACAAAGTGTTTATGCTAAATTAAGAAAATTATGTAAATAATTACCTTCCAGCGTCTTTGGAGACGGACACAGCTACACCCAGCCCAGAGGCGGTCACTCTCTTGCAGACTGATTCCATGTCAATAACTGAGTCGATACAGTCCGGGCCTCCCACGATGCAACACTGTGAATCAGGACAGAAGCTGCTGTTGTCCAGGCCCTTGTAGCCATGATTTCTGCCACACTTTTCCAGTGTGACAGTGGTGGCCATACCTGAGACTCCAACATGAACTACCAACTGGCAAAGACAGGGAACAATAAAAACACAAGTCAGAAATAGAATTCTTTTTTATATAGGATACTAGTTTGAACCTGAGGTGTCTAAAAATGAGCTCTGGCTGAACCAGAAACACGTATACATGCAAAAAAACACACATCTGAAGCCAAGAACCACAAAAAACCCAAATATCAGTTTTCATATTTTGATACTTGTGTATCAAAATGTGTGGCTCTGATCTCCACACCCCCATGGAGATCAGAGCCACACTCAAGCCATTCATTGCATACTTGTATAATTGAATGGTTTAATACAGCATGTGTTGTGCACATTTGTTATTATCTGGGTGTATCAGATCCAATTATAACTGACATTTGTCTTTACACAGACCAGAAACCTCTGTCAATAAAATCAGACCTAACCTGAAACTGATGCAGACACAAGTTTCTGTATTGCAGAAATGGAATATATATCTGTCCTATATGTCCATATGGACAGATAGGTCACACTGTGTCTTCCTCTTACCAGTGGACGATATTGCTTCCATAATGAAGGAACCAAACTCTGGACTGTCTGATACTCTACAGGAACCTCGGATACATGTAAGTCCACTTCACTGCCCAGCCCGAGCTTCTTCAGTTCCTGTCAGGACAAAAAGAAAACATTAAAGCTAAAATCCTTTTTTTTGTTTTCATCTCGACCATGTTACAGTGATGAAGGGTAGCACAGATTTTGCACGTGTTCTCAGGGGGGACTAAAATCTAGCATTATGCTCCATCAAATACCCACCGAAGCACTTGTGCATTTTCCAGTTTCCATAATTTTTATACAACAAAGCAAACGTTTCATCACTGAATAGTTTATTCAGACAAGCTTGACTATCAAGCACCATTGATTGCAAGCTCCAAAATTAACTCAAAATATTTTTAAAGCAACGTTTTGCTATGGCTCTGACACTGTAGTCAAAAATCAAGTCAGCAGTACAAAACAGAACCATAAGTAAGTTGGTAATACACAAGCATGAAAGTTTATTTTTCAGTACGTGACAAAATAATCTAAACTTAAAGGTCCATTTCCTCACTTTTTTGTGCTTTCAACGGCATCTTATGTTCTTCACAAGCATCAAGTAAAGATAGTAGGTGGACCTTGGAGTTTAGATAATATTCATGTTAGGAAACCTTCACAAACAGTAAAATGTATTCCTTTTGGAGAGCAGCAACAAAAGCTTTTTAATTAATCTCTTTTCACTCCTCCAGCTGTGTATTAGTAAATTACTACTGCTCTTTCTCTCTTCACTTATACTTACTTCCCACTGACAGCAAATCTTTCTGCACTTGCCTGTTGTCAGCTTTGGGATGCTATAGCAAAAGATCCAAAATTATATAAATCCACTGAGAATGTGCGTGTTAAACTATTCAGAACCAATAATGATAATATATGCCTAATGTTTCTGTGACATGTTAATTAACTCTGTTTCAGCAGGTAAATGTCCTTTTTAAAAGGACAGATGTCTCTCACCTATCTTGCCCTCTCCAAATGACATGATTTTGCACTTAACTTGAAAAAAATGTAAACTGCAAATTTGACTTCAACTGCCCTACTCAAACGCTGTCATCAATAAAATGTGTGAGAAAAGCATTGAATAAAAGATGCAATCACACGTATTATAAGTGAGACAAATTTGTGTCAAATTCACAGCCAGCAGACCAACGCCTCCCCCACTCTGCCTGCAGGACAAATAGCCCTGAACACTGACCCCCACTTGTATTGAAAGGAGGCTTGCTTGACCACGTCTGTGACCCCGCCACAAAGCGCCCTTTTGTTTGCCTTTAATATCCTTATCAAGTCTGTCTAGACACCCTGACAACCACCGTCATCCCCCACATGCGGCTTCCCCCAGTCGGATGCGTGCGACACACTGCTGCACGATGTGAAGCCGGCCGGCAATTATCAGAGCATCATGTGACCACCACAAGAACAGGCCTAGCATGAGATAAAAAATGTTTGTTGACACAGATTTATTAAGGGAATATATATTTTTTTTAGAAATTCTACTCATTTTTAGAAATTAAAACATTTATACCAGTCTTATTTCATTTTAAGAACCTCATGCTGATTTCTGTTTTTTTTTTTAACACCACAGAAAAATTATGAATATGGGCATTAAACACACCTGTACTGCTACCCAGCTGGCATTGACCGTGTGCTCTCCAAATGGGCCAAAACCTGCAAAACATATACACGTTATTCTGGTTTCTGCATTGTTATATTAACAATAATTGAGTCTGTTTGATTTCTACACGGGTCGACAAAAAATTGCAGTTCAATCTCTACAGTGCTGCAGGATTCACCTTCACTTCAATTACCAAATTAAAATCAATCACTATCTCTAAAAATCCCTCCATGCATAATACTCCATATGACCTACAAACCCAGCAGCAGCCTATAGATATTCACTCAGGCTTGTTTATAGAGGGATCTATAACTGATCCCCTTCCACCATCCTTCCAAGGGTCAGTAGGTCCCTGGGGAGTGAGTGGAGGGGGGGATCAGTCTGTCTGACAGGCTGCTGAAAAGGAGCAGAGTGAGGGGCCAGCAGCTGCCAGCCGGCTCGCTATTGTGAAGGTGCTGTTCCCAGGCAATCTACACAACCACTATCAGCTGGGACTGGGAGCTTCTGCACCCCTTTGTGTCTGAAAACACCAACACACCACTTCTGTTATCCTCCACATTTAAATAGTTGGAACTAAAGCTGCAATGAATCTTGCTTTGGCAAAAAAACAAGATTATATAGTATATCAGTCTTCACTGCTATATTTATGCCAATGTAATCATTACTTGGGCTTTTCTTATTTAATTAATAGTGATTTATAATATGTTTTTTGTGCTTTTAATACAGATTGGCAGAACGTGTGCAGCAGAATATAACAGTTCTCTGTCCAGACTTTCATATTTAACAATGCAGAGCACTGGGATTAAATCACAAAATAAAATGGATGAGAGTCCATACAGAAACTAATACAGTAGGATACCATTACTGGAACACAATCATTAGTTTGTTATTTGTTATCATGTTTTCTTTCTTTTAAACACTTTGCCCAGCTCTTTAAAATAACACCATGTCTGGAAAGAGGCCTAGTGTTGAGAACAAGTGTTGTGAAACTCACAATACAAAGCCATGAAGAAGAAAAACTTCCCTTTTACAGAAAAGTTGGAACATTTTTTCACTGTTATTACACAATACATTCCCAGATTACTCATGGAGTCCTACAAAACACTAAATATTATTTTTATACATGTAAGGGCATTTTCCCCCTCATTTATCATGTCTGCAATATAATATGTCTTTAATATAATGATAATAATAAGCATAATGTAACTTTGATTTTATTATTGCATCTAACGTTATGAATGTAGGCCACATTTCTATCATTAATACATTTGGCAAACTGTATAATTACAACATCTGCAGAGATTTTGTCAACACTACATTTCTAGTGAATAATGTTTTATATTTATTTATGCTTCAGTGTTTCCTTTACATTGTTTGGTGTGGCCTTTCAAGACAGACAGGAAACAACAACAACAAAAAGATAATTTCTCCCAGCTTATCAGGAGCCTTATATTATATAAAACATAAAAGAAGTAAACACCGCATACTCTTTGTTATTACAACTCCAACCAAGAGGTTTCCTACAACAGCCGCGGAGTGAAGCAGTAACAGCCTGACGCCATTAACGCTGGAGCAGCTGTCATCTCTACAACTTTTCCTCCACTTCACCCTGCTGTTTCAGTCTGCCGACAACAAACCACAACGATAGCTGGAAAAAGGAAGACAAACCTGTAACGACCACAGTCCGTTTACTGTTGTCCATCTCCTGTCCTGTTACAGAAGATCCGTTCCTTTTTTTCGGTCTTTGATGGTTAACCAGGACCGCAGAGAGAGTCAGTACCCTCCACGGCGGCTGTTTCTGACACAAATAATGAAACCGGCCCTTCTTGCAGCAGGCTACGTGAGAGACATGACGTGATTACGTCAGCAATGGAACGCCGACACGGTGGACTCAAAATTGACGTAATAAACAAATAGGACACGGTCAAATAGTCAAAGAAAATGAACAGCTATGTCCTTACCGAAACACCTGACCTCGGAGTAAAACGTAATGAGGTCAAGGAAAGGTGTGAAGAAGAATTCATAAAGACTTCCACGCACGGTGCTCTTACACTGTTACGTCATTACGTGCCGCCGGATGTTTTTGATATGGTGAAACTACAAACTTGAGGATGGACTACAAAACGCGCATCTGAGATACTTTTTTTTAATGAAAGAAATATAAATGTGGACAGCCCTGTGAAAAATCTGACTACAGCCTAGTCACATGTATATTTAATTTAAAGTTTGCCCTGTTTGTGTATTTGTGTATACGTTTAACTTAACTACAATGTGTACAATTGTTGTCTACAGGTGAATAAAGAAAGATGTATACGCTACAATGTTGTTGATGTGAAATTAATAAAATAAAAATAAGAAGCAAATGCTATGGAAAAATACAGAGGAAGTGGAAAGAAAAACAGTGTAGATGACTCTGTACATCTACAAATATTAAATCTGTATCATCATGAGATCATTTTAAATCCAGGTTGAAACAGTTTCTTTTGCTTTGATTAAACTCCATGCCCTCCACCACATTTGCTGAGAGTATTTCCTCATTCCATTTATGTATTTTTAAGAGTATAATGTAGGAACAGCCATTTCATACTAGCACAGGTCATATTTGCTTTTAAGTGTGGCATTATGTATATATCCCTTGAATGAATAAATAATAAAATAAACTTTGAATTTGACTAATACAACAGCAGTATACTCAAACAGTGGTTCAGTTGTGTTATGTAAGTTTCTCAACATAAAAGAATCCTACCATTTTTTGTAGAAGACAACCGTCTGAATAATAATTATAATAATAAAAATCAACTTAGACATCTTTCCTTTTTTTTGCAACATGAAAACAAAGTATGTGCACTGCATAGTGTTGCCCTTTGTTTTTCCAGAATCAAACAGGAATTGCAAGAGTAAAACATAAATATTAGAAACCAAACTGAGATGATTTTCTTTTTTTTTTGTCTTGTTTTTTTTTTTTAACTTATTTACAAAATGTACAAAACATTCCAAAAATCATTGTCACATCAGTTTTTAAAGTAGCTGATCAGGGGTTTCTCCACTTTGGTCAACGCTTCACTGAAAAGACAAAATAAAGAACAAGTGAACATTGATGACATGCTGTATATGCTCAGATGAAGGTTGAAGCTGCCTTCAGAGTGAAGAGAGAGAAAAAATATATATATTTACCTTTTAAATGACAGGGTGCAAACTCATGTTGCCCTCCCACCTCCTCCTCCTCCTCCTCTCTTCTTCTGTAACAACAAATAAAAAAATGAAATTTTCACATAATTTAGGCAAATGCAAATTATTGATCACTACATGAATGTTAAAATTTTATGAAGACATTTGAGATTTACCTTTTAAATGAAAGCCTGTAATTTCTTGTTGCCCTCCCGCCTCCTCCTTCTCCTCCTCCTCCTCTCCTCACCTCTCCTCTCATCTTGTCTCGTTTCCTCTCCTCTCCTCTCCTCTCCTGTAACAACAACAAAAAATTAAACTTCACATAATTTAGACAAATACAAATTATTGATCACTACATGAATGTTAAAATTTATAAAAATATTTGATATTTACCTTTTAAATGAGAGGCTGTAAACTTCTTGTTGCCCTCCCGCCTCCTCCTCCTCCTCTTCCTCCTCTCCTTTCCTGAAGCAACAAATTAAAAAAATTAAATTTCACATAATTTAGGCAAATACAAATTATTGATCACTACATGAATGCTGAAATTTTATAAAAACATTTGATATTTACCTTTTAAATGAGAGGCTGTAAACTTCTTGTTGCCCTCCTCCCTCCTCTCCTCTCCTCCTCTCCTATCCTCTAGCATCCCATCACATAACTTCGTGTCTCCTCTCTTCTTTCGTTTCCTCTCCTCTCCTCTCCCCTCCTAGAGAGGCGGAGAGGAGAGGAGAGGAGAGGAGAGGAGGGAGAGGAATACTAAAAAAACACTCTTCTCCTCCCTCCTCTCCTCAACATTTCAATTCAAAGAAATTCAGCACATTAAATTCAACAGTTCAAAGAAATTCAGCAAATTAAATTCAACAGTTCAAAAAAATTCAACACATTAAATTAACACAATATAATATAACACAACAATAGATTAATACTCCAGCACATTCAAAATACACAAAAGCATAGTAAATTATTTGCAGGAAAAATAGTGAATTATGAAATGTATTCCTTTCACAGTGTTTCACAGTGCAGGAAATGTTTATACAGCGCCAGTCAAAAGTTTGGACATACCTTCATCACAAAAGGTTCCTGAGATGCCTGGAGTGTTCCTGGGGAGGACGAGATGCCAGGCTCACTGGGTGTCTGAGGTGTGGAGCAGGTCGCTGTCGTCTGCACCCGTCTCAGCATGATCTTGGTGGGATGATCTGTTGGCACAAGAACCCACTGTTCCTCCTCCAACATTGAAGTGGGAGAGCTCGAGGAAGAGTGAGTAGAAGAGCCAGAGGGTAAACCAGGGGAAGAGCTAGAAGAAGAAGAGCTCGGGGAAGAGCTACTGAAAGAACTAGAAGAAGAAGAAGATCTAGGGGAAGAGCGAGAAAAAGGGCCAGTGGGAGGGGGAGAGCCAGGGGAAGAGCAAGAAGAAGAAGAGGTCAGGGAAGAGCAAGAAAAAGGGCCAGTGGGAGACATAGGGGAAGAGTGAGGGGAAGAACCAGAACCATTCTTTGTGGCTGATGTCAGGTTTCTGCGGCGGATGAGCCGTGGGCTACTGCCCCCGGTCGTGCTTGGAACGAGGACAGTTGTCCATGAGCAGTGCGGGTCAATCTGAAGGCAAAGACAAATACACCTTTAAAACTACTGCTCCATGTCACATGAACACACTGTGCTGTACCATGAAGTCATCTGTGTACTACAATAGAATAATACTCCAGCACATTAAAAATACACAAAAGCAAAAGCATAATACATTTTTTGCAGGAAAAATAGTAAATCATGAAATTAATAATATAATAATAAATGAAATGAAAATAATAATAATAAATACAATAAATACATTTCACTGTGACTGTACCTGTAGCATCATCAAGTTATATGTAACAATAAAACTGAACTTTTGCCAGACTTCATTCAATAAACCTTTACAGATCGATAGGACATCTTCATTCTTCAACATCATTTTTGATCATTAATCAATTTATAGGAGCAGTTTCTCAAGGCATAATTTAAAAAACAACACTGCTGCTACTGCTCTGCCGCCCAAAGTGTGTATCAACGGAACGAACGGAGTTCAAGCTTAGCGTGACATTTTCACACACTAATAATATCCAAAATCATTTGTTGTTAATTCTGAGCATTATAAGCTTTTAAAATCGACGCTGCATGTAATGATATGTTAACATTATTTCACACATGCACAGTTTGAACGAATTATAAATGTAATATTGTTTACATAAATACATGGCTGTACAAAAACTGGAGGAAACACCTCTGGTTTTTACAAAAACTTGGTCAAAATAATCAAACTTCAGTCAAAAATGATGAATTTAGACTAAAAATATATAACAAACATTGACAAAACATCAGTGAATGTCTCAACGGTAAAATACATTGAAAACAAGAGGAATTAAAAATATATATAAATCTCACATCTTCCAAGAAGAAAGGGGTTTGCTCGTTGCCTGGATGTTGTAGGGAACTTTTCAAGTGAGTATAATCGCAGGGTGATGTCGCTTATCCGAAGAAAGTAAGAGTAGTAGGTTTTTGTGATCGTCTGGAGCTCAGGCTGTCTGCAAATGAACAACTCTGCCGAAAGATGCGCGTGAAGACAAAATTTAGCAACCGTGGAATCTTTCAGGTGAGATCACTGCGCATGCGCTCAGTGCAGCGTCTCACCTAGATGCTCACACTTTAATGCACTGACGGCTGCTGACCGCCTCAGACGTACCTGTGTGGCCAAGTTCACTTCCTGTACAGACTCATTAGTTTGGCTGTTTCCTGCCATCTTCAGTCATCTTTTTTCTTTCATCAGTGTTTTTAAAAAATGAGTTGACAGCGGAGTTATCTGTTCATATTCAGAGCTCAGTCTACTCCTACTGTATTTGTGCTATCAACATTTCAGCACTTGGTCGGATCAAATCCATCAGTCAGCAGTTGTTTTGTTATTTAACATCACTTCAGGTTTTTACCAGATCAAACACTGTAATGGGCTCATGCAGATGTTGATCTGCATGCTTGTTGATTACAAACAAAACTGATCATGATTTATGATCATGGACAGCTCCTTATTACAGTAGATCACCTTCACTCATTAGCTTTCATACACACTGATCACTGATCTGAAGGAAGCAATGAACTGTCCATGTCACCTGACAGGAGAAAGACAAACCAGAGACTGAGAGCATCCTGATGGGGAACATCACTGTCGCTGTTTGTTCATGATCAAAGTTTTTTATATCATGTCAACACATGATTTCTCTCTTTCTGAGTGAGTGAATGATTTGCAGCTCTTTTGCTATAAAAGGAATTGTGACACAACATTATTTCCTTTCCTTTCATAAAGGATGGTCTAGTGTATCCTATGCTAAAGGAGATTAGAAAGGAAGCACTGAAGCACCTTTTCTTAACATTTAGAGCACTGTTTCTCCAACTATGGTACGAGTAGGTACCACTGATGGTGCGTGATCTACCTGTAGTGGTAATTGGAGGAATCTCTGAAATTCAGTATACTATCAAAATGCTACAAAGTTTCTAATGAATATTAACTAGGATGTTACTGGAATGTGATTTAAAATAAGTTTTGCATTTCCTGAAATGTTTGGTTTCAGTATCCTGTTACAAAGTCACATTCTTGCCTGTTGCACACATACATGAGCTCAGATGTGACAAAAAGATAATAGTAAGCAGAGGTGAAATAAGTTGTTCAGAAACTCTGCAATTTCGGCTCCAAATGAGAAAAACCAGAAATAGTACCACTTTCCAACAAATTAGCTGTGTTTCTTGAACTGGTTTCATTAATGATTCAACAGTCCACAATAAATAATCTTCCTATTAGTAATAAACCTGCCTCTTGTGTGAACTGTGTGCAGCTGAAAAGTGTCTGCCTGCACTACTGTATTTTAATGTCAGTCATAATGGTGGTACCATGAAAGCCTAATATTTTCTGAGGCGGTATATAGTGTAAAAAGCTTGAGAAACACAGATTTTGAGAATTCGAACAGCTCTTATCATGGCTAGTATGTAAATAGTTGCAACCGACTGAATATACCCTTCACCTCATCCCCTCGTTTCAAGCATAAAGGAGAAACTACAGTGGCCATGAAAAGGCCTATGTACAACCAGTGTTTTGTTTGTCTGTTGTGAGCTACTGTAGAAACACTGTGGTCCACCATGGCGGACCTACTCCCTATGTAGATATAAAAAGCTCATTCTAAGGTAACATAAACATAACAATTCTTATTTTTGTTGGTGATTATATACTAATGAAAACATAGTTATGAATATTATATTCCATTTCTGTCAATAGTTCCGCTTAAATGTTACACACTGGACCTTTAAATGTTCTCGACAGTAGAGGGCAGCATCCTAAAATACGTCCATGATTATTACGCGCCGCAGCACCGGAAACTCATTGGAAGAAGACTTCGGTAGTAAGATCGTGCCAGTGACGGTCCAAGACGGCAAGTGAAACACACATTAAAGAAGAGAAACTGTCACAATGGTAAGTATCTAAATGTAGTGTTGAGTCGTTTGTAGTTGTCTCAGATTATCAGCTGCACGCCTGCTGCTCAGCTAACGCTAACGGCTAACAGCAGCACCGTACCGGTGGATCACAGTGATGCTAAGCTAAGCTACGTTAGCTGTTGTAGCTAAATTAAACATAAGTGACACATCGTGGATGTTTTTAAATGTTTGTAAACTTAACATGCCGCTACAGAAAACCTCTATATCGAGCTGAAGTTGTGACATAAGCGTATTTAACGTCAAACTGGTACTTTGTTGTTGCCTTGCATAGTGGTAAGTGTGGATGGTTGACGTGACGCTGTGAATACACAAACTAAACATTTTCTCAAGTGTTTGAAAATATCTGAAAATACACCATTACAAGCTGGCCCCTGATTATAACACAGTGGTGGCATCTTGCAGTGCATGTGTGAAGGCGCTGGCAGCCTATTTCACTCATGTAAACAAATATCATAAATGGTGACTTCATACGTGTGACCTGTTTTTCTTTCGTTCTGCAGCTTCCACTATCTCTGCTGAAGACTGCCCAGAACCATCCTATGGTGAGGACACATGCAGCTCTTCCTGCTGTCATTGAGCTCATGTTGGCACTGTAGATGGGCAGCAGCTTGACACATTTTAATGTTTGATTTCTATACTTTAATTAATAACATAGTCATAGAAAAGTGCTTACAGACCGATAGAAGTCAAAAAATGACATTGTAAAACTATATGAAGCAAGTAACCTTTCCTGATTGTAAGTCTGTAAGCAATAAATATTTCTATTGTTTTTAGTCTCATCCAGTCAGTTTAGTTTATAAACAACATGAAAGAAGTTACTCAGGTTCACATTATGCTAATTATTTAGTTTAATATAATTTGATATTCCACCTCCAGCCTTTTGTTGTTGTATTGTTGCTTGCGATCTGTGTAACCTGTAATTGCTGTGTCTTATTTTTTGGGTGGAATTGTGGGAAAACTTATGCTCTAGTTTCTGTCATCCATCCTGCGTTATGTTGTAAAGACTCCAAAGTTTGTTGTGTTCTCTCCTCAGTTGGTGGAGCTGAAGAATGGAGAGACGTACAACGGTCACCTGGTCAGCTGTGACAACTGGATGAATATCAACCTGAGAGAAGTCATCTGTACCTCAAGGGTAAAGCTGAGCTCTCTCTCTCTGTTCACTAAAACATTACATACAGGGCTTCCAGCAGTGAGAAAGGAAAAGTAGACATGGCTATGGTCCTGTGTTAACACTTAGTGATATTATGATTTAGCATGCATTGATGCCACCACTCTCCTCTGACAGGATGGAGATAAGTTCTGGAGGATGCCTGAGTGCTACATCAGAGGAAGCACCATCAAGTATCTGCGAATCCCAGACGAGATCATCGACATGGTGAAGGAGGAGGTGGTGTCGAAGGGCCGCGGACGTGGAGGCACCCAGCAGAACAAACAGCAGGGCAAAGGAAGAGGAGGAGCTGGCCGAGGTAGGAACAGCTGATGCTGATGGGACAGACTCGATTTCTGTTCTCATTAGGGTGATTTTAAAATGTTTCAGGAAAAATTGTGTAACCAAAAAATGTACGTCAGAGCTTAATGTTGATGTAAGTCCCACATTTCAGCACATTGAAGATGCTTTGAATCATCCTCCAGATAAGACTATGTGAAAGACGCATTAACAAAAAATTACTAATGAAAGTGTTCATTGTTTTCCCATCAGTTTCCATTCAAGACCAATAATGTAGTTGCTGATTTATGAGATTAAATATAAATTAGCAGATAGGATCATAGTGCTACAGAAAGTCAAAATTAGAAGGATTGCTTTAGTTGTTAATCTCAAGAGTAATTCAATAGAGAGCTTTACTTTTTATTGCTGTTGTAACTTCTTGCCATTAAGAACAGAAATAGTGGCACATTAAAAACAAAACAAAATCTCTATACTGTAGCCTCTGTTTAACAGCTGATGTGTTTTTGCAAACAGGCCAGATGAGGCATCAAGTTTTTTTTGTGTCTTTTTGCAGTACCACTATCTACTATATATAGTAATATATATATTTCCTGAATTGTTGTCACCTCAGCACATTATATTCTGAAAGTGAAACCTGTTTTCAATTGGATGACTTCATCGTTCTTTTAAAACATATTTTTGGTTGGTAAAATGGAAATCTGTCTGAGCAATAATTATCACAGCTAACAAAAATTAACACGTTTCTGTCTCCATCTCTTGTTTTCTTATATCTCTCTGTAGGTCTGTTTGGTGGTCGTGGCAGAGGAATGACCGGCCCGGGCCGGGGGCAGCAGCAGCAGCCGCAGCAGCAACAACAGCAGCAGCAGGATAAGAAACTGGGCAAACCACAGGGAATGAAGAACCAGCACTGACTAGACGACATTACACCTTCAACAGCACATGTTCAGAGTGATTACTCCTTCAGTACGTGAAGATAAAATTAACTCTCTGGTGTTTCCTTCTGCTGTGACGTTTGTTAAGACTGATCACACTGGGAGAAGTTAAGAGAAGCTGTGCTTTTGCACTGAATTTTGATTTTTAACATCTGTAAGGGTTTTTTTTTTTTCTACACTATGAACACATAAACCAGTGTATCAGTCACAGCTGACAGACTCTTTCTTTAGTAACAATTTATAATGTGTATCATCACAACTTTGCAAGAATATTTTGTATCATAAGTGACATTGTAGGATCCAAGAACAGACTTTCATCAGTTGGCACACTGGAATGAGGTTTTTATTTGTTTTGTGTTTTTTGGTAGTTTTCGCGGTAAAGAAACTGCCCAGCCCCAACTTCTGTTGCATGAATATTTTTTTTAACTTGCTCTTTATTTTTGTGTTGTTTGTGATGTTCTGCTGTACTGTATGGTCCGATCACAGAAGTAGACTGGCAGTCAGGGGACAAAGATTCAGACCCTGTAAATTAACACTTTTGTTAAAGCATTTCTGAGGTGACACGTTATGATCATTAGGATTTCCAGGAAAAAAAAAAAAAGATTCTCATATTCTTAAGTCTAAAATGGATGTCCAACATGTGTCTTGTTGGTTGGGTTTCATTTTATTTTTGTAACAGAAGACGATGTTGTAATTTATTTACATGAGAACATGAGAATAAAACAAGTTTTGTTAAAGCTGCTGTGGTGCATGTTTGTTCACTGGAAAGTCTCTGCTGCAATAAATGGAACATTTCATTGGTAACACCTGTGTTTACCTACTATTTCATATCAAAATGGCTGCTGTGAAAAACGTCTATTCATCTTCTAAGTCATTCAGTTTCTAATGTTCCATTTAATGTCAGAAATGTGTAGTTTTTATGTTTATTAATGCCATAGTCAAATGTGCTGGACTACGTTTGTATTGTTTTTCTAATATTTTGTTACATTGATTTACATACAGGGGGCAGAATACACCTCTGAATACAATATAATTTTAACTAACTATTGTTTCTGGGGCTTCTGGCAGCAGATATCAGCAAAACAGGTAATGAATATCTGGAAGCCTCTGCAGTCCAATTAGTAATTTGATACACATTTCCCCCATCTGCATATGAATGAGATACAAAGGTTAAAAAATGAATAAAATGATAGCCGTTGGGCTCTGAAAATGCATTTTGGTCAATGTGTTCCACCTCTAATCCTCTCCACACGGATTGTTTACTTGTATGTCAAATGTGATTGGTTATTCACATTCTACTTGAACTACAAACATACTATCAATGCCAAAGTCTTGTTCCCTTGCCTAGAGTTTTTCAATGCATGTGCAGATAGCTGTTTATATCCTCACGGCACTAAAAACATAATTCAATTAAAAGTCAAGTAGACTCAAAGTAGGCTCTATGGTAGAACAGGTGTATTGGACAATACAATATTAGATGGTACAGGTGTACCTAAAAAAGTAGCCACTGAGTTCAAGTCTACATGAATCATATTAGCGAAAACCCTCTTTCTATTGGTCCGTGCAGTGGATTCTCTCTAAAACTCTGTACTACGTACTCTGTACGCACTAATGTGTGTCACAACAGAACTGAATCATATATCATGTTGGGACACACATTATTTTCCCTAGAGTGCTGTACCCTCCTCCCACAGTCTTCTGCCTCCAGCTCCAGATCTGACTGAAATGCCAATTAACATGCGTTCAATCAGTCCCATCTTTTCATACTGCGCCATTCCCAAACTGTCCAGCAGCTGTCACTAGAGAGCCATTCCTGCCTCAGCCATCACGTCCTCTTTCCTGTTACTGTCAGTGCCTTTCCTTCACCAGTCTGTCTGTCTGTATCACTTCCCAGTCATATTGTTTTCTATATCTCTTAGCCCCAGTGACCTCCTGCCTGCCCCTTAGCCCTCATTCAATTCTGTGAATTGTCTGAGCTGATATATTTTTTCTAGTCGTACACTGCCTCCATTTAAATGCTGTGTTTTACAGATTGCGGTACAAAACTGTCCTGGTTACCAGTTAAGTTTACCCACAGGACAGTCAGACAAATCCTCTAACCTCTTTAAGCCAGAGCCAAAGCTATCACATCCTTACATCTGTACAGTGGAGTGTTATGAAATAAAGCTGCATTTTACTATGAACAGAGTCATAATGCTGGAGTGCAGTACTATTATATTATATATACTATTATTATACTGGTATGTAACAAAAAATGTAACATTCCTGAAAATAAAGCAGGAAGGGCTGTAAAAAGGAGACAAAAAACAGGACAACTAGAAGAAATGATTGCAATAAAGAAGAAGACTAGAGGGCAGAATAACCTTTGAAATTTAATTGAATTCAGGACTAACGCTTTGCAAAGCAGCTGAATTGCCAAAAGGTCTATTTTACTGGCGCTGAAATGAAACATCAGGACACACTGAGTTAATGGGAAGAGTGGAGAATATATTCTTCCCAAAATGCATGCATGTGTGATATCCAAGATGGTACAGGGTGGAAAATAACTGTTTTCTACTGCCTCTGAAGTCAGTGCTCAAGGAGCGTACTAAATCATATCATCTCATTGGTAGGCTGAATTGTTGACCGTGCTAACAGGCTTGGACTGTGTGTATGTGTGTGTGTGTGTGGTGTGTGCGTGTGTGTGTGTGTGTGTGTGTGTGTGTGTGTCGGGGACGTGTGGGTGTTAATCTCAGTGCTGGGCTTTTTAGTCCTCCTCCTCTTCTTTACCACCCACACTTCTCTATCACAGACACACACACACACACGACCACCACAATGGCCAGCCAATCACCACCTCTCTTCCTTTCAATTGCTTTTTACCTGCGTCACACGGCATGTGTTGCCATGGCGATCACTGATGCTCCCCCCACACTTTATCTCCCTGCCTCTTCCAGTACGAGGATGGAGCCGACTTGTGGCTGATGATGCAGGCAGGCTGTAGACGTCATCACTTCCCTCGGGAAGCGGGCCTATTTTTACCACTGGGCATGAAGTATACCAAGCTGCCCAATATATTTATGGAACCGCATCTACTCCCAGCCTGCCAGGAAAACATCTCCCCCACGCTCTGCATCTCTCTCTCTCTCCATTCACTTCACAAAAACACAGTTCCTTCTAAGGCATATTTGTATCCTTGAACTGAGATGAAAGCAAAAATCCTGTTTTAGTCTCTGCACTGTTTTATCTGTGATCCTGTATTTATCCTCAAAGGGAGGTTCCACACACACTGCCCACAGGGACGTGAGAGGTTATTGGTCACAGTTACCAAAGGATCAACAGAGCTAGCAGAGATCTGATTGTGTTTCGCAAGGGCACTTCAGGTGAGGAGCTGCCTGTTGTGGCAGGGACAGTGAAGGAAGTGACATCGCCCACAGGTTTTCTCATTTTGAAACCAGGATATAGTTTTTACTGTTGGAGCTTACTGTTGTCACATTCCTGTCACTCTTGAGCTGTCTGTCAAAAATAAAGCTTGAAAAGGCCAAAAAAATAATTTAAAAAAACAAAACAAAAAACTTACAATGCTACAGCACACAAACCTTGTGAGGCATCTGCACTCGAAGGATCACAAAATCACAAATTCATCTTGCCAACCTTCCAGCGTATAGTTGTATCCAAACCAGTGACAGCGACAACATGAGCTATGGATGTGATTTAATGCTAGGTACTACAATAATGTGGCTGCTAAATAAATGAGCGTAGATGCTACTCCAGTATCAGAATTGGAGATCCTCTCTTCATTGACAGAAGAACAAAGAAGTGCACTGGAGTTTTTTTCTCGATGGAATCCTCTGTCAACTGGTTCTCCGTCATCCAGGTCACTTCTCTTCAAGATGGGTTCAATCTGGGGCAACAATCTGTGAAGACATCTCATATCTATAGATGCATTTGTGAAAGAAAAATACACATAATACTTATATAACATCATGTACAGTGTTTATGTGCCTGTTAGTGGTAGTGTCTGTTGTGAAGAAGGTTATGTACCTACCTGTGCTGCTGGACTTGGACTGGATTGACAAGTGCTGGTCTGTGATTGGACCTATGCAGCGAAGCCACAGAAACAACCTCCTTCTCTCTTTTCCTTTCTTTTCATCAGTTTTTGTCTACAGTTGTATTTGCTAGTCAGCACTCCACAAGGTGCAGCATCTTTTCTAGTTCAAATAAACATACAGTTTTTAAAGCATATTTATCCTCTAGTGGTGGAAGTACTTTTTACATAAATTAAAGTAGAAATATACCACAGTGTAGAAATACAGTATATTGCAAGTAAATGCATGTTGTAATGCTGCAGCTGGTAAATCTTGTCAACCCTTACAAAATTTAAATACTCAAGTAAAGTGCAAGTACTTCAAAGCAGTACTGTACAGTACTTAAGAAGTTAAATGTACTTAGTGGTTAATTAATAACTACTAATTAATTAAATTAAGTAACGTTAGCTAGAGCTAGCTAGGTAGCTAGCTACACCAAGGGCTAGCTGATAACTGTAACTTAGCCCCGTTGGTGGGAAACATTTCAGTTAGTTAGCTAGCTAGCTAGCTAGTTAGTGAGCAACAATTAAAAGTGCTAAATAAAAACAATAAATAACTTTCAGATAAAACAGCCTTGAGTTTCATAGTTGTAAACCAGGGCTAACCGCCAATAAAGCAGCCAGTTTGTCTGTTCTTCTGTTGGTGTACTTAACAGTCAGCTTCTCTCCTGCATTTAAAATTTTACTTAAGTAAAAGTAGCAGCAAAATCTTTTATTACTGGATTATAATTACTGATGCTGCATCACTCAAATGTTGCAGGTGGGAATGATGGAGCTCATTTTGATAATTTTAACATACTGCTGATTAGCTTTTGAATTTTTCTTCAGGGAGCAATAAAGTCTTATCTAAACCTTTGATAACACATCATAGACACATTTTTATACACTGAACATAAATATAAACAAAACACTTTTGTTTTTGCTCCCATTTTTCATTAGCTGAACTCAAAGAGCTAAAACACTTTCTATATACACAAAATAACCATTTCTCTCAAATATTGTTCACAAATCTGTGTAAATCTGTGATAGTGAGCACTTCTCCTTTGCCGAGATAATCCATCCCACCTCACAGGTGTGGCATATCAAGATGCTGATTAGACAGCATGAATATTGCACAGGTGTGCCTTAGGCTGGCCACAATAAAATGCAGTTTTGTTTTACTGGGGGGGGGGTCAGAAAACCAGTCAGTATCTGGTGTGACCACCATTTGCCTCACGCAGTGCAACACATCTCCTTCACATAGAGTTCAGGTTCAGAACAGGTTGTTGATTGTGGCCTGTGGAATGTTGGTCTACTCCTCTTCAATGGCTGTGCGAAGTTGCTGGATATTGGCAGGAACTGGAACACGCTGTCATATACGCCAATCCAGAGCATCCTAAACATGCTCAGTGGGTGACATGTCCGGTGAGTATGCTGGCCATGCAAGAACTGGGTTGTTTTCAGCTTCCAGGAATTGTGTACAGATCCTTGCAACATGGGGCCGTGCATTATCATGCTGCAACATGAGGTGATGGTCATGGATAAATGGCAACCACAATGGGCCTCAGGATCTCGTCACGGTATCTCTGTGCATTCACAATGCCATCAATAAAATGCACCTGTGTTCGTCCGTAACATACGCCTGCCCATACCATAACCCCACCACCACCACGGGCCACTCGATCCACAACATTGACATCAGAAAACTGCTCACCCACACAATGCCACATACGCTGTCTGCCCTGAACAGTGAAAACTGGGATTCATCCGTGAAGAGAACACCTCTCCAGCGTGCCAGACGCCATCGATTGTGAGCATTTGCCCACTCAAGTCGGTTACGACGACGAACTGGAGTCAGGTCGAGACCCTGATGAGGACGACGAGCATGCAGATGAGCCTCCCTGAGACAGTTTCTGACAGTTTGTGCAGAAATTCTTTGGTTATGCAAACCGATTGTTGCAGCAGCTGTCCGAGTTGCTGGTCTCAGACGATCTTGGAGGTGAACATGCTGGATGTGGAGGTCCTGGGCTGGTGTGGTTACACGTGGTCTGCAGTTGTGAGGCCGGTTGGATGTACTGCCAAATTCTCTGAAATGCATTTGGAGATGGCTTATGGTAGAGAAATGAACATTCAATTCACAGGCAACAGCTCTGGTGGACATCCCTGCTGTCAGCATGCCAATTGCACGCTCCCTCAAAACTTGCGACATCTGTGGCATTGTGCTGTGTGATAAAACTTAACATTTTAGAGTGGCCTTTTATTGTGGCCAGCCTAAAGCACACCTGTGCAATATTCATTCTGTCTAATCAACATCTTGATATGCCACACCTGTGAGGTGGGATGGATTATCTCGGCAAAGGAGAAGTGCTCACTATCACAGATTTACACAGATTTGTGAACAATATTTGAGAGAAATGGTTATTTTGTGTATATAGAAAATGTTTTAGATCTTTGAGTTCATCTCATGAAAAATGGGAGCAAAAACAAAAGTTTTATTTTTTTAACATTTATATTTTTGTTCAGTGTATTATTAATATGAATCTGCAAATCAGCAAATAAATATAGTTTAATCAAAAGTACAATATTTCAGTATGTCAGTGGACTTCACAGGCCCACAAAAGCAATACTTTCCTACCCAGTATTTTTTTTTGAAACTTAACATAACATAACATAACATAACTTAACTTAATAAAGTAAACTTAACTTAACTAAATGGATCTTAACTTAACTTAACTTAACTTAACTTAACTTAACTTAACTTAGTAAAGTAAACTTAACTTAACTAAATGGATCTTAACTTAACATAACATAACTTAACTTAACTTAACTTAACTTAACTAAATGGATCTTAACATAACTTAACTTAACTTAGTAAAGTAAACTTAACTAAATGGATTTTAACTTAACTTAACTTAACATAACATAACTTAACTTAGTAAAGTAAACTTAACTTAACTAAATGGATCTTAACTTAACTTAACATAACATAACTTAACTTAGTAGAGTAAACTTAACTTAACTAAATGGATCTTAACTTAACTTAACATAACATAACATAACATAACATAACATAACATAACTTAGTAAAGTAAACTTAACTTAACTAAATGGATCTTAACATAACATAACATAACATAACATAACATAACATAACATAACATAACATAACGTAACGTAACATAACTTAGTAAAGTAAACTTAACTTAACTAAATGGATCTTAACTTAACTTAACTGAATACTTAGCACACAATAGAACTAAATACACCTTTTTTAAGCAGGTCAGGGTGCAATAGTCAATCCAATAGTCAGAGGTCTGATACACTGAGCCTAAAAATGGATCCACTGAAATCAGTCTAACAGCAAAAACATACAATATAAAATTAAATAACTTTGCCCATTGCTTGAATATGTAATTTTTCAAGCTCAGTTTTGATTGTTCACAAGACTCCCACTGTCACAGTTTCTGTCCAGATGTGGAACATCAACCTGCTGTCCTCCCACATTTACAGCAGAGGTTTTAATTATCTTTTAATACATTTCATATTTGTAAACGGCTAAACTGGTGGCTATCAAATCCTCTCTTCAGTTAAAAATATGTCTTTGCGGTAACATTCAGCATAAAATGAAAAACACATGAGAGTTGCATGAGAAGGTAATAAAATGTTTCCATAAAATATCATTTGCATTTTTCTGTTTCAGTCTGGTTGGAAAATGGATGGAAACCACCATATGAAGTAAACTAAGCACACTGCTTAACACTACTTCTTTAACTACCATTACTGTTATTTTAAACTGCCAAAATGTGAAATATTATTCATTCTGTGGGACTATTAGATTGTTGTGACAGAAAATGAAAAATAAATGTTAACTATAAACTTTTTTTTTTTTTTTTTAGGTAAGAAAGTGACAAACTTCAGTCCAAAAAGACAGAATATTAAAAAAGTGAGGAAAAGGACAAAAAGAAATGACAAATAATTGGTTAATAATCTGTGAATTTAGTGTAAATGTGTCATAAAGGATATGTAAATATGTGAATATGGGGGAGATTTAGGGTGTAACGTTCCAGAAATACATGCACTACTGTAACAGTAACATGTTCTGTAAACAAATATTAATCAAATATCAATCTGTGTTTCAACAACACGTAATGTTTAACCATAGAAAGGTGTAGGCCTGGTGAGGTTTTGTGGTGAAGTGTAAAAATGTTTGTGTGTGTTTGTGTACAAACCCACCACACACACACACACACACACACACACACACACCCACATACACACTCTCAACTTGTGTGAGGGGTTTCTACTTCCTCCATGAGTGTGGAACTTCACCTACACTTTGAAACTACGTCATCAAGCCTAGTGGAGGAGATTAGTGGGACTCACACAAATAATGTTGAAGTATCCCTCAGGTGAACTGAAAGCCCATACCGTGAGAAATGAACACACTCCTCTCTCCATGTGTACACATTAAACCCTTTTAGGTATTTCATAATGTGATGTTTATTTTAATCTAAATTAAACTGTTCACATATTTATGATGACTGCCTTATCCAAAATGTTGTTTACACACTTGAAGATGGGGCAAAAAGATGGCTGTCATAGAAAGAGGCGAGGCCTGATGCTGGATCAAATAGAGATAGCACTGACGTTCTAAAAATAAATAAAATATACAATACATAGTAACTTAGAATGACTGTAACAGTAGTGCAAGCTTTCCTTGATCATCAACATGACAACCTAAAGTTTAGGGGTCTGAGGTACAGCACCGTAGCTGCAGATGAAGCGGTATATTCCTCTAGACGCAGAATGATCGTGTGAGAGATAAATGCTACAAAAGGAAAGAAGCTGTAAGATAAGGTTCAGTTTCACACGTGTTTTATTTTTGGGTACACATGCCCACACAAAGTCACATACCTGCCATTCAAACACTGTAACACTGTTGGCCAGGATCAAAGCACAAGATTTAACAACTTTGAAAGAATGCCTATACAATATTTAACTACATTTAGTCATCCAGTTGTCAGTAAAACAACACATTCCTTCACTCTCACAGTAGATTCACAAAAACTTCATAGACGTGAAGGTGAAAGTAAACTGTTAATGTTTCCGTCGCACAACAGAAGATGGATGTTCATGTACATGTTGCTCAATACAGTACCAAACATTCTCCTTTGGGCTCTGGCACAGTGGAAGTTGAACCGTTCCAACTGACGCCAAACATTGCTGACAGCTCATCCCTCTCTGCCTTGGCTTGCACCCTTGTCCCACAGTCAGCGATTAAAAAACGATTGCTGGAAGCCTGAGTTTACTCCTCATCTCATGTTGACTCGTGTTTGAAGAATTCAGAACATTTAGCTGTCATATGACACATTATTACATTATGACTCACTAAATGGCTATTTAGTGTTTTGTACTTGGAAAACTTAATAATGTCCTGTCAGGATTCCTCATGCCAACAGGATTAGTCATGCTGAATAGAGAGAATGCAACATCATACAGAGTACAGTACAGTCATTTTCTACCTGCCAAATACTGAATCAAATGGATCTCAAACCTCCTTGACGTTTGATTTATCATATTACCTATGATCAGAAACTACAACAATTCAACAACTTTGCTAACAGCCAAACATCAAGCAAATGCAACAACACAAGACATAGTAGATAGCTAATATTACTTACTAGTCCAGCATGAAGTCCAGCTCGGCATCTGTCTTTCAACCTTTTATTCCATGAAGTTCTCACCAGCCACTAAAAGTCAGTCCTAGATTTACTCTTGTCAGGCAGCTTCTTGCTCAGTCACTCTCTCAGTTTCTCTTCTTAGCTTCCTCAGTCCACGTAAAAAAACCTCCTCTTCCAAATGGTAACAAAACACCTGTGGTACTAACACTAACACTTCTTGAATGCTCTGCTGTAGCCTAGCTAACAAACTGAGCTAACATTAGCTATCAGCAGCTATAGATTGCAGCTGTTTACCTTACTGTCTATCAGGAAACTCCATAAATCACAGAGAGTTAATGCACAGGACATCAGAAGGAAAGCGGAAATCATTTTATCCATAATATATGATCCTGTTTCACCAAAGTAACTGAATATTTGACGGTGTGAGACATGGTGCTGTGTGCTGTTTCGTATTTCTTGCGGGGTTTTTGCTTATCCAGTGAAATATCTCCACAATCAGGAAAGTCAATAATGGTTTTATTCTTTTTCTTTAGTTTGAATGCTGGGTTGCTTCCATAAACAGTATACAGCATACAGTATATTGCTATATTTTTTACTGGCATTGTGTGATTTGTAAAAATCTAAATTGGATTTTCACAGTCATATATCACACACAAAAGAAAAATCTAACTTTAATTAGAACAAATTCTACATTTAAAAATGTCTCTTTTGTACTTTTTCACTAAGTGTTGTCTAATGCAGTGTTTCTTAGTCTGCATCTTTTAGACGTTTCCTCCTCCACCACACCTGATTCAAATGATCAGCTCGTCATCAAGCTCTGCAGTGGCCTGATAACGAGCCACTCATTTGAATTAGGTGTGGTGGAGGAGGAAACATCTGAAACATGCAGGGCAGTGGTCCCAGAGGACCAGGATTGCAAAAAACACTGGTCTAATGCACACCTGCTAGACACATGCATAGAAAAAAAAAGTAATGCAAAAGAAAATGTTAGTTATTTCCTTTTTCCCCTCAGTTTTTTTAAATTGTTTTTACACACATACAAGCAAAACAAAAATATAACAACATAACTTATAACTGCACAGACGGGGTTACAGCTTACATCCAGTCGTACATTTTATAGCACTATTGACTTAATACATCTTTAATACATCAGTTTACATTGTCAGCAAAACTATACATTATATGTTGCTGATGTCTTCAAGTTTAAACCTGATCCATTTTCTGTTAAATACACCTTCTTTCACTCTTAAAGAATCATTAGTTATTTCTACCTGTGACATTATTTGACCTGACAGCAGGTTCATAACAAATTTATTTGAAATTGAACATTTATGGACAATTATTATGAAAGGGGGCAAAACTTATGTCCAAAAACTAAAAATGTGTCTTATTTAACGCTTTGTAAATGTAAATGTATGTATGCTCACATTTCGTACTGCTGTGTTGTAAATTAAAGAGAAAGAAGAATGAAAGAATGTGTTTTGTTACATCCTTTTCCAGCAACCGCATGCCCTTTTTTCCTTAGCACCCCCACTCTCTCTCTATATACTGATATTCAGACAAAAATATCTCTCCTCTGTTGGTTTACCCCCCCCAACCCCACCTCCATTTCCGCCACAGCGTTAAGAGATCTGACATCACAGGGTTCATCATGTGATCCACCCACACAAAGCTTTGCAGAGATAGATGGGGGCCTACCTGTGACGCACATCCCCCCCCCCCTGTTTAACCCTTTACAAGCCAAAGCACTTTGGTAATGAAGGGAACAAGAACCATTATTCCATATTTGGACCCAAATACTTTTAGATATGTATTTTTCATTAAATCTTTATCTGAATAAATTATGTAACTGACTGATATTTATAGACAAAGCACCAACATCACACGAAAAACAAGGAAACAAAGCACAGACTTCAGTCACATTAGTTTGTAACATTCAAAGAACATTTCATCTGCAATGTACAGTGGCTTATTATGTTAAACTGTATATTAATACAACAGTATTTCTAAAGTAGATTGACACTGGCTTGATGCTCATTTGTAGTACACAATAGTGATTTTATACAAGTGTGTAAACGTGTGGTAAAATTATAGGAGCAGTCAGAAAACGTACTAAGTGAAAAAAATGTGTCTGTTGAAGGTGGTAAAAGGGAAAATCCTGATAAAATGTACCAGCCATGGACAAAAATAACATAACCAAACTGGCACTGCAGATTTCCATCTAATTCACAGAGAACAAATGTGCTCAAAATAGATAGCAGTAATAATTTAATAATAACTTTACTTTTTTATGTCCTGACCCTTAATCTGGACATTAAAGGATAAAAAGGGGAAATTAAAATATTGTATTTAGAACTTGGTATCAAACTGGAAAGAACTTGGAAATGGAAATGGAAACTCTTGTGTTTAACATAAAATTATCATGTGATTTTTTCATTGTGGTGGATGTGATGGGTGTGAGAGCAACTCACAAACATCCTGAAAACAGTTAACTGACCAGAGGAAGTGTTGAAATCAGATTAGTTTCAGATTCAACTTCTCCTTATTCTCATATGCACGAAACGGCAAGTGTCTTGGCTGAGGGCATAAAACAGAACATAACTTGACCACAGAAAGATGTATCATGAAATCACAACTGTTAATGTTCAGAATTATGCAAGCTGACATCTCCATTATATACTGCAGTTTAGCAATTATCACTCTAACATTACATAGAAATATAAATAAACAGACTTGTGTATTATTTGTAACTATGACATATGTGTAAACAAGACGTCCACCAGTCAGTACTCACCATGACATCAAACCACCTCAGTGTTTGTAGTTTCTCTCTGCTCTCCATAGCAATAGACCTGCAACCAAAGATCATCTATTGAACACATGAGTCACTCTGCAGGGAGTGAAAGTTCATCCTTGACACTGGAAACAGAAGTTAACATTTTTTTCTTTAAAGAGCTTTCAACCATATCTAATTGTTGTCCTCAGCAGACACTCAGCTGTTACAGAGAAGTATAACTGGCTTCACATTATACTGTGACATCACAGTGTTGTCTGCCACTGATTTTAACATATTTAGAGGCAAAACAAACTTCATATTGGTTGTTTTTCAAATAAAATATTTGGAAAGTTTTGTTTACTTATAACTTAAGATATATGTTATGTATTGTTATGCCCATGCATGCGAAATATATTTGCTGTGATTTGGGAAAACCCTCTAAAACCACCTCTCTGTCAGTGGTCGAAAGGAAAATCAAACTTCCTTTTGGTGGAAAAATCAACTCTGACGAAAAAGGAAAAACCCACAGACTTTAAAGTTGATGTTGATGTTGGATGGTCATTCATTGACTTCCTAAAGATGACGCAATGATTGTCTAATGCACCCATGTCACATTGCCAGAATGTATAAAATAAGTTTGATTTTGACATTGTTCTGTCAGACCTTGAAGGGATGGACAACTTGCACCGTAATGACTCATATGAGTTTATAAAGTTCGGCTAATTAATTTATCACACGTCAACCTCAACAGAGATTTATACAGCTGGAAATTAACACCTGTGTAGGTGTGCGGGGCCCTTAAAGCACATGTGCTGCTAAAAAAAAAACAGAACAAAAGCAATGGATAAATATATTCCAATGTATATAGTCCATATTTGGAAACAAACACATTGGGCATACAAGAGCAGTAACAGGGGCAGCAGTAGCTAGGGACTTGGCTTGGGAACTGGAGGGTTCAGGTCCGGAATGGACCAAAGCATGGAGAGTGGACTGGTTACTGGAGAGATGCCACTTTACCTCCTGTGTGGTCTCCTGTGTGGTACCGAACCCCCAACTGCACCCAGGGCACAGCTATGGCAATGGCTGCTAATCGCTCCACCATCTCTCCACATTTGCATGGCTATGGCTATGCCTTTGTGTGCGTGTGAGTGTGTGTGTGGATTTCGGGTAAAAACATGTGAAAACTTGAGTGAAAAATGGATTTCCTGTCAAAGGATCAATAGAGTATCTATTCATTCTATGCAGTGGGATGGAGAGGTGTAGAGGTGCATATATGTCAATATGAATGTATAAATATCACGTGCTAAACATGTGTACATGTAGCCAGTTATGAAACCATGCCAGCAAACAGCTTAAAATCAGACTAACTGTCTAAACCTACAGCTTATGGTTTAACCTCTTTTTTATATGTTCTGTTCTGTACCAAAGTCCATACCAGTCGTCCAGTGGTCTCAGAAATGTCATTCTAAACTAAAGTTTAATGATCAAAATTACACAGAGTACACTAGTTGGTAAAGATCATCAAATGGGTGCTCTTGAGATAACATTTAATCCCAGGCAAGACTGAAATAACAATGTTTATAAACAACAGTTTTATATTTACAAAAATTAACTTTTTTTTTTGACTGTAATGGAGTCCAGAGAGATGTGTGTTGTCATGTTTTTAATTTCTAACAGTTGCCAAACTCTTCTTGTGAGCTACAAGAGCTACAGTTTTCTATACACACCCCTTATGTAAATAAATAGAAATGGGTAAAAGTAAATAAAAATAAACACATACTGCAGTGGTAGAAAATACTTATTTAGCTTAAATATGAATGGACATTATATACAAACATCTTTTGAAAAGTCTGATCAAAGGTTATAAAGGATTATAATACACATCACTGCCTTCTGTCTTTAGGACTGTACACAGGAAAGCAGAGTGAGCCGTCTCTCTCTCCTCCTCTCTGTGTTAAATTAAAGTCTGTAAAGCGTAATTTCTTCCCATTGCGCGCGCTCTGCTGTGACATAATGGAACGTGCGAGCCTAGAAAAGCTCGCGGCGGTGCGCGCGGACAACACAGTACACTCAGACCCAGCTCGAGCACAGAGGACTGACGGCGGCTCCGGTGAGGTGTTAAAATATTAATTACATACCATATATTTAAAATTACGGTTTATTTCTGAGAGGTTATGGACAGGACTCCGTACTGAGGGAGTGCCGAGTACGACTTGTTATTGTGACCGCGGGAATAATGATGAAGAAGGATATTAACTTAAGCTTGGCAGACGACGCAGACCTCAAACCGCATCTCCGCGACGCCGAGAGCATCCTCAGCTCTCCGGACCTGGGGCTGCTTAAACTAGCCTCCCCTGAGCTGGAGAGGCTAATCATCCAGTCCAACGGGATGGTCACCACGACGCCCACCAGCTCCCAGTTCCTCTACCCGAAGACGGTGACAGACGAGCAGGAGTTCGCGGAGGGCTTCGTGAAGGCGTTGGAGGACTTACACAAGCAGAACCAGCTGAGCGGAGCCGGGCAGACGAACACCAGCCTGGACCTGGGTGCTAACATCGCCCCGGTCACCCTCCAGCCGGATCTACCGGTGTATACAAACTTGAACAGTTACGGCAGCGGACCATTGGAAACCACTGTCAACTACTCCACGGACACAGTCCCTTTCCCGCCTCCCCCATCGCATCATTTGGGGGCAGCCCCGCCGCAGTCGGAGCTCTCTCGGGTCCAGCCGCTGAAGGAGGAGCCTCAGACGGTCCCCGACGTTCAGAGCTTCGGGGAGAGCCCACCGCTGTCTCCCATCGACATTGATTCACAGGAGCTCATGAAAGCCGAGAGGAAGAGGCTCAGGAACCGGATTGCAGCCTCCAAGTGTCGGATGCGCAAACTGGAGCGGATCTCCAGGCTGGAGGACAAGGTGAAAACGCTGAAGAGCCACAACACCGACCTGGCCTCCACGGCTAGCCTGTTAAGGGAGCAAGTGGCCCAGCTGAAACAGAAAGTCCTCACCCATGTGAACAGCGGCTGCCAGCTGCTGCCACACGAGGTTCAAGTGCACTAGTCGGCGGGGACGGACCTGCAGTTGGGCTACTAACCAGCATTATAAGCTTCATGGACTTTATTAATGTTGGTTTCTCTGTATGTAGCGTAGCCCAGATGTGTGGGATGGATGCCAGGCCACGTAGGCCAAACTGTACATTGATAATCAGCTGTTTAAAGGGGTTTGAGCATCGGCAAAATATAAACATACCTGGTAGAACATAATTTAATATGATGGGTGATGAGACTCTTCTGCTATAATCGGCCAATAGACAAGATGGACACGTTGCATTTATATTTAAATAATCAATAAAAGCAATTTCAAGGCTCCACATTGCTCCTCCACCCATGGAGGGCTCACCGGTATTAATCTTTAGATTTTAAATAAACAATCGCTAATTGGTTTACTGGATTTATGCGGAAATGAAGAGTATTTGCCTTTTATGTGTTAGATGTGTAAAATCTTGTTCTACCTCGTATATATGTTTACTGGTGGACAAGGCGACATTAAACTGCATTTTTTTGTAATGGAGTTTGGTCACAGTGATGACAGGAGACACATACCTAGATTCTCACCCCCCCCCTGTACAAATGTTTACAGATGGCCTGTGTCTATATACAGTCTATAACCTATGGACCAAAAGGATTTTCAATATTTCTACTGTAATATGCACATTTATGACACAAACATAACATGTGAGGAACTGGCTGTAAACAAAATACCAGTTGATTTGAAAGGGATAATCTACACACATGGACTATATACCACACATTTCTGTAGGGAACAATTGGCATGTTGTTGACATACTCGAATGTTGCCCACAGCTGGGTGTCAAAGGGTGCAGTTAATCAGTCTTTATTATCTATAACCTTTACAAACACATGTATTTATGTATTTCTACTCTAACGTGTCCTATTTCAGTGTGTTCTTGTTTTAATGTGAACAGTGGTAACCTTTTTGTTGCACTGACTGTTGCTGTCACCTCTAGCCTATAGTTATTTGGCTGTATGCCGCTGTGTTCTTAATTAAATGCTGCTGGCAATAAACACTGTTTCCTCCATTTTGGTGAAAACTCTCATTCACGTGCATGTTGGTGAAAACACATTGAAGGTCTAAGTCAGTGTGTGCTCAAGAGTTCAAGATGTACTGACTGTTTTAGGTTTCATTAAGATATCGAACTATTTTGTCTTTCATTAGTCACAAGAATAACATGCTACAATATATACAAGCTCCAATATATTAAATAACAGACAGTAAGAAATTATAGGTGCCAACTAAAATTTAGACTACACCTGACTAAAACAGATACAAGTTATCCAGGAAAAATACTGGATATTTGTGTTTTCCTGGATCAGTGTTGCTATAAATGCATAGCTTGCTCCTGTGATGGATAATGTATTAGTGAAGCCAGTGTTGTGTAATAACAGGATTTTGGATGCATATGTGCGTAGGTGTCTTTCTCCCTCTGCTGGTTAGTTTGGATATTGCAAATGATGTTGACACACTAATGGCTGAAAAGACATTTTGGTGAACATGTTCTCTCCTGAAGGGCCTCGATAAGATAAGATTTGATTTCACTCGTGGTTGAACACGTCAGTTCACACTGTGAGGGTGGACGGGTGCTGTATGACTGGTCTATCAAATGTCGTCCCCTACAACGTAATATGTAGGGATCCTTAAGATCAGGGTTAGACCAAAATATTGGTTATATTGACCTTTCAGTAAAATCTGTGTGTTAGCCAGTCACTGTCATCCACAGGAGGTTCTTGGTTGATCACAGTTTAAAAAAATTAGAACTGCAAAACCAACAAAATGTAATTTTTTATGTAACTAATCAGTTATGTTTTTTGTTAACTAGTTGTGAGCTATTTTGATGCAGTATATCCATAGTTTCCCCACTAAATATTTGTGGTAGTATGTAATAGTAGTATATAATGTATTATAATTATTACTGTATGAATATACTGTTCTGGAAAACTTACAGCGATGCCCAAAGGTATTATAGAACCTTAGTGGGGAAATGGATCCCTTTCCTACAGACAATGTGAATAATTAAAAAGTGAAATGCAACATTTTGTCCCCCAATCACTTCCTGACATGTTGCTTTGGGCATTTTGGCATCAGGAGGAGAATCTGGTTGTTGCACCAGTGGACAAAGTAAGACAGGTGACATGTCGTCAGTCACTGACAGCAATGACAGCAATATCTGAAAAAAAATATTGCACTGAGTCTCCCTTAATGTCACTTATGATTTCATATCCATTGTTTATATGATGGCCACAATTTAGAGCCTCTTTGGATCATAACTATTGTGTGTATTCACCTGGTGAGACTATTTGCTGTTAAGAGCAGCATGCACATCTATTGCATATGTTTTTCCAGTAAGCAACACCTCTGGATATATAATCTGACTACAGTTTGGGTACAAACTCTTTTTGTATATCTAAAGAAGGCATTGTAATGATAGTGACTTTCTGAAAAGCAGAAAAAAAGACACATAAAAGTGGTTCATTTGCACTCATATCTTGGTTGTGTATCACACTATAAAATTATTTTATCAACCATACCTCAAAATCAAATATTCTAAAATATTTTGATATGCCTTTGTAATCTGGAATGTTAGGTAAATCTGTGGGAACAGATTAAATACTCATAATATAATATCATTTATGAGGGAAATCCATATTGACTTCTGATTCCTCACTGGCCCTTCTGAGATCAACAATCAGTTGATTTGGTTGTAAAATTGAACTTAAAATCATCCTCATTGAGGTAATATCTGCATAAAATATATTTACATTGACGGCCGGTGAAACAATGACATCTAGAGGCTGTTGGGACAAGCTGCAGCCAAACATTTGCCGCCCAAATGACAATTTTACTGCTTCTGTTTTTTTTGTTGTTGTTTTCTGATATTTTGAATAAATCTGGATCTCAACGTCACTGTCTGGGTTAAAACAACATTTATGATGCAGCACAAGGTTTTTAAAGTTGGTGCATAATTTAAACATTAGTTCATTTGGGTGATTTTAATTTCATTAAAGGCAGCAGGTAACAGTACCAATCTCACCCTCCATCGACCCCAAAGACACAAAATTTTCAAAAACAAGAATTCAACTGATTGTTAGTAACTTTTATTGTTTTACCACAAAGTACAGATAAAAACATCCACAGCATATTCTCTCATCTTAATGGCCCAAACTGAGGAGGATCTGAAGAGGCAGTGATATGAGACCAAATAAAGTAAATGTTTCTGCGTAGAAGATCTAAAGTCGGCAACTTCTACCAAGCTTTGATGGCATTTCTTTTTTGTGTAGATACTGGAGTGTGTATTGCTTTATAACAGAGTGACACATTCATTCACAAGCAGGCCTAGAAATGAATGCAGATACAGTACAACATGGCTCTTTTGGGTTTTTCAGGTTTTTACTGTTACTGTTTACTTTTTTCCTCTTTTTTTTTTCTTGTTTTTTTTGTTTTTTTTTGTTGCAAGCCTGAGTCGATACAACACAATCCACACATATGACTCAAAGGTACAGTATTTACAGATCTGATTTATATAGAGAGGAAGACATATTAGAAAGGAGAACAGTTTAAAAGTTTGAATTTTTACCGGAAAAGAAACAGTCACAACCAGTAAGAAGTAAAACATACGCAGGGTCAAAAACGTCTCAGAGGTTTGTTGTGATCATCACTCCCTTTCTGATAAGAACATCATTACTTTGGTGGGACACTTTGACTCTGGCCTCATTTTCTCAAACATCAATAGACAGTGGCTCATCTGTGATTTCAGGTTTGAATGCTACACTTCAAGTTAACCAATGCAACAGGTAAATAAATGATTCAGATTTGCTTTAATGATGTACTCAAAGTCGCTGACTTCATGAAGTACCCTATAGTGTGTTGTCCTCTCAGTCCATAGGTGCCATCCTCTTTATCTCTGGGTTTACTAGAAACAACAGCAAGCCTGGAATAACAATGACATAAAATGATTTCTAAATGACCAGAGTTCACTTCGGTAAAGTTGTTTTATTACAGTTTTTAACTGGTCACAGCGCGTATTCTGACATCCTACAGCAAAAACAGTGAGTTGCTTCTACAGCAATCTTTGGTGAAATGAAACAAAGGAATACCCAGCAAAACCAGTCTTAACTGCGGAAACACGTTTTGAGGGTTTGGTGGAGGGCTGATAATGCATGCCCACAGGAAGTGATGCTACGTCGACTTAAAAGCTAGCAGAAAACACGTGATGTTGGTACACGGTGTTCAAACCAAGAAAACCTCAGAACAGAATATTTGAAGCTAGTATTAGTAACTCAGCAGCAACCTGGCCTGTGAACATTTCAGCCTCCAGCTGTTTGATGCTTGTTTGACAGTACTTCACCTGAAGAATGAGCATTGGAGATAACATTGCACACACACACAGACTCTGTAATACTGATTCTGAAGAAGTCGAGTGTTGGCATGTAGCTTGACTTATCATACTCTCACAGGTTCAAAGATAAATGACATAGACAATGCAATCCAGTCTTTCCAGTACAGTCAAATGTAGAAAGTAATGCAATTAAATTCACGAGTACTATAAACACATCACAGTCGTCTTTAGTGTGAACTAGATTAAAAGCATCTGAACAGCTGTTATCTATGTGAACAAAAAAAACATAGCTGGATCTGATGTTGAGAAAATGTTTTTTTCTGTATCTTGAATCCTGCTGTCCTGCACTGTGTGCCTTCAAGTCTCAACACGAGTATAGGTTGCTGTATAGTAACTGTACTTGTCGATCAATCATCTTCAGTTTTGATTACTCAGTAAGAGACTGTCAGTAGTTTCAGTGATCTTACAACCAAACCTAGTCGTCACGCAATCTAAAGTTTGTGCTGCGTAACAGCAACATGTCTGGTTCACTTGGGCATCTACTGTATGTCAGTATGTCATCGTTGCATGTGTATGTGATATTTGATAAAGTAGCTATGGTAGTTCAGCTGTAGTAGTGATATAATTTCAACCTCAGTGCTTTGCAGACACCAGCAGAATTTGTAAAATACTGATCAATATGTAGCATTGTTAGCAAGCCCAACTGCACTGTGTTGCACAAAATGCTTCTTTTTTAATATCCTTAAGTTTTGACATAGTGACAGCAGGAACATCTTGAGGCTGTTGGGACACGAAGCATCTGAAGCATTTGCAACCCTAAGCTACAGTTAGCGTCTGTCTTAAAACAACATTTATGATGCAGCACAAAGCTTCCTTTAATATTAAAACCATTTTAAATGTTTCCCTTTATTAGCAGCAGTGCTGGAAATCATTTTGGAGGATGATAAAGATTATTGTTAATTTTCCGACTTGTAACTCAGACTCAAAAGGTCGTTCCAGTGCATTTTTTAAATTTTCTGGAACATCTCTGGAAAGCAGCATCAGACCAAACCGACGGGGGAAATTAAACAACTCACGAAGGAGCTGCCACACATCATCCAAACAAACCCTACAACATAGACCTCTTATATTTGATACTATCCTCATAGAACTTCATTCCTTTTTAAAATTCATTTCCAGAAATGCATACCTGTAGATATTATATATATATATATATTGCACAACATTTATATGTACATTTGAAATAAATATAATTAAATGAATTTTTTGCTATTTTTTTTACCTAGTTCTATCTTGTTCATATTTTACTGCCCAGTGTTTAGTGTACGTATGTATATAAAAGAATAAATGGGGCACCAGAATACAAAAAAAAAAAAAAACAGAAAAGAAAGAAATGTAAAAACATAAAAAAGACCAAACCAAAAGGCTCAGATGAATAATGAAAACAAAACACTTGCTAATACCTGCAGTATCCATATACCAGGCGAGACAACAAATGAAACACAGATTCGGTTTGATTCAGTTTGATCCAGAATCATATAATGTAACATCATTATGGAGCAGATTTCAGCTGGATCAACCCTCCCTTATTAGCTCCACTGTGGCCTTCTTGGTCACCATATCCAAGGTTGACATCTTTTCAAGACTTTTGACTGACATGAAACAAAGTACTGTAAACATTGGAAGGATTTAAATGGCACTCTGAGGACGGACGCCGTCAAATCCTTCTTGTAAAACCACACTGAGGAACAGGGAAACAATGGAAGATGGGTACAAACTGGGCTGCAAAGAGTCTGAAACACTCTGGTTTGATTGAACTTGTTTGAACACCCTGACACATTTTAGCTCCTTTATGAGGAGGAAACAGAAGCAAACACACCCCGAGTACTGTTCCACGAACACCCCAGAGCATTTCAGACACTTTTCAACCAGGTTCTTGCGCCCCTCAGCCAATGATCCTTACAAGGTTACAGAAAGAAGCGGGAAAGTGAGTGAGAAGGTTGATGGGAGTATGGACCCGAGGCCCTGGGGTCCAACTGAAGGAGGACAAGGAGGAAGAGGGAGGAAAAGGGTTTGGGGAAGTAGTCAGCTTTAACATGCACAGTCCTGGTGAGGAGGAGCAGGCTGCTCTGTCAGCTGGGGCCCCTGTTTGGCCCCTGTGACAGCGGGATCTCCGGCGTCCAGGCTCTCAGACATCTTTTCACAGATTATGTCGACCAGGCGCTCAAAGGTCTGCTTCACATTGATGTTGTCCTTAGCGCTGGCCTCAAAGAACTCAAAACCTGGAGAGGAAATAGGGTCAGGGTGGTTTAATAGGGACGTGGACAACTGTGCAACTCTGCAGTTTAATGGTGAAGATGAACTGCCAGACTGAAAAGGTTCATCTTAATGAATCCATTGAATTCTTACTTGTTCATTGACTCACTCCAGGCTAGTGTACCTAACACTGAGTCATAGATATGAAGTGCGTGTGTGTACACATGAGCTCACCGAGGTGTTCAGACAGCTGCCGGCCTCTATCTCCACTCACTACTCGCTCGTCATCCATGTCGCACTTGTTTCCTACCAGGAGCACCTGGGCGTTGTCCCACGAGTACGTCTTAATCTGAGTCGACCTGAGAACCAGCACAGCCAGCAGTCAGTGAAGAAAACTCAACAAGAGAGATCACACTACAGCTGGTGTCCTGAAGGCTAAATTACTCCTCTCAAATGTTTTCTGATCAATGAAAAGCTACATTAAAACCAATAATAATTGATAGTTAATAATAGATTAGAATAATAGACAATAATACAATACAATCAGCAAATACATGAATTATTATTGATAAAGATAAGACTATTGATCCCTGAGGGAATAAATCACAAGCTACAATATAAGAAGTAATTAAAAGATTGGCATGATGTACAAATAAATGCATTAATACTTAGAATCCATCATATAGTATACATTATTCTGAAACGGGCTATTCTGCATAAAGGACTACTTTTTGTACTACTCCTGCACCGTGGTATTGCTACTTTTACTCAAGTAGAAGATCTGAGCACTTCTGTCAGGATTAGTTTCATTCATTCTGCCTTGCATTTGGTTCATGTTCCAACACTCCTGTCATTTCAGACCCAGTCACTCCCTCCAGCCAGCCTTGTTTGTTCTCACCTGCTCACCGTCATCACTCACTTATTCGTGATTACCCTCATTACTCTCCAGTATTAATACCAGTCCTTAGCCATTAGATCTATGCCCGATTGTCTATGTGCCAGGAGCCTTAGCATTGCAGTGGCCATTTATATCCCATCCTGTTTTTTGACCTAGTCTTAAGTATTTACAATGTGCCTCAGCCTCGCCCTTTAACTTTGTTTGCCTGCCTGGATTTTGTATCCTTAAATATTTCTCTAGTAAAGACTCCTGAGCTGTGGCGTTTGGGGGTTTTTGAACTGTGACAACTTCTTCTAAGCTCAAAGACCCGACAAGTGTCATGATATTTTTACTTTCTGCTGTGAACATTTTGTGGCTTCTCAAACTGGAAGTCGACTCTAGATGGAAAACAACAGCTGTAGCCAACAAAATCCAAACCTAGACTTAACAGACCTCAGCAGCGTAGATAAAAATGAAATCAGGATAAACTACAAAAACGTTTTATTTAAGGTCAATCAGAGTAACTTTACAACAGAGAGCCAAAGTCAAACAAACAGGATAAAAGATAATGATCCCTGCAGCATCCGGTTCTTTTACAGACACAGTGGAAAATGTGGACTGTTAAAACAATATGTCCAGAAACATGAACCGGATCATCCGCCTCTGTTCATCAATCTACAGTATCTCTACATCTATTTCAAGGCTGGTGCTGATGATCTAGAAACCACCTGATCCATCACACTCATAGCACTCGCCCTCGCAGGTAAAGCTCTTTGGTGTCAGTTTACACTCATGTGACACACTACCAGGACAATAACGTACCAGTCCTGGACAGCATTGAAGGACTCTTCATTGGTGATATCATACATGAGGATGAAGCCCATAGCTCCTCGATAGTAGGCTGTGGTGATGGTGCGGTAACGCTCCTGGCCCGCTGTGTCCTGGATTTAAAAAAAGAAAACAGCAGTTACTTCACAGGGTTTAACACTTTGCATAGGTTAAGGATAAACATCTTTTTTCTAATTTCTCACATGACAGAAAGTGATAAAAATCATATTCCTCCCACACCTAGCAAACACAGGTGATTCTGATTCAGGTTATGATAACTAAAAGGAACATACGCAGCATTATACAACAAGATTATATTGTTGTACAGTCCAGATATTTACTGGGTTGTGCCCAGCAATCTGATTAGAGATGCTCTAACCACACTGGCAAATAACCAAGAGGCAGATACTGTTTCACTTAAGTATTTGTATGTCTAATATTTTAATTAAAGGTGCATGTGGTACTTTCTATAAGACAACAAAGTTTGCAGCTAAATGTTATTTAAATGTAAATGGTAAGTGTGTTTATGCTACAGTATGCGTACTGCTGTTGGAAAGCTGCTGAACACTGCAGAGGAGAAACTGTGACAAAACATTTTGCTCTGCACCTCAAAGCTTTGGTGCATCGGCAAATGTATTTAAGCCAACATTTGAAAATCAAAATCTATCTTGAGTAAAATTCTTCTAAGCAGTTCGTGCCGAATTAGTTTCTTTCCTCTGACAAAGCTTTATGAGTTTTACCAGACGCTTTGGCAAGATAACCCACCACTGACTCAGTGTTTTAACCTAATGAATTTGGCTTGTAAAATGATAAAGTAGAATCTGCAGGGTGCAGAAATTCAAGCCAAATTTAAGAGTTGCTGAATACTACCTTTCCACGTTTTAATACTACCTGATATTGTATTTAAAGACACAATCCGCACAGTATTCCTTAGTAGCTAGTGTCGTATGCACCAATCTTGTATCCTGCACAAAATGTGCAATCTTCATGAATCAAAGTGCACTAACGAAGGAAAAACATGACCACAGGAAATTACAACTTACAAATCTGTTTTTAGTATTTGTTTTTACAAAATAATAACCTTTTTAGATGTGTGTACAAGCATGGAAAAATTCTTCAAATGTTAAAGACTTGTAGAAGCCCCCAAAAACTTTCATAATTTTATAATACTTAAAAATGGGACAAACACACACCAAGTGTCAGACTTTACATCCAACACGTCAGTCTGACACCTTGTACCCAGAAAGTCCAGTAAAACCAGCGTGTCAAATGGAATAAATGTGTGTTTTTTTAAAATCTGCCAGCAGGTGACATTTCATGAATTTGCTGCGAGCTCTGCCTCCTCCTCCTTCACACTCTCTTCTCGGGACAAACTCGGGTGAGATTGAATTTCAGTGCTAAGCCCTAATGAATGCTCAGGGAATTAAAGCCCAGTGTTTCTGATACCCAATGCCCCGTGGCTCTTTCTGAGCCGAGCAGTTTCAGGTCCAACAGCACAACTCTGGTGTCGATGTGGAGATCGCACACTATTATCAGTCCCTCTACTCAAAGTATGGAGCTTTACGAGTACTTGCGTACAGTTTACAACTACATTATAGTGTGTTATAAAACATTTCTGGGGACTTAAAGAAAATGGTGTCTTTACTGTTATTATAATCATACCATATTTACAGCAAATACATACTTGTTATTACATGTTCTGGGGACTTATATCTAAATAATACTCACATAACATGAACTGCAATGTACAGTCTCTGACAAAGAGAGTCCATAGATGCGTACACACAAATACAGCATACTGTACAGAGACACACTTCTTAGTGTTCCTTCATAAATGTGTCTATTGACTAAATCACACATGATCATTCTCAAGTCACAAGAGGTATTGTGTAACGTCTATTTCTGGAGAGCTGTAGCTCAATATCATTGGCTATAATGTTCTGCAGTTTACGTCCTGCTCATCCACTCATTGTGCTGCAGGATGAGAACAGCAGCTCTATACCTAAAATGTCAGTGTAGGTGGCACTAAGTGGTGTTACATAACGAACACGCATAATGAGTACTCACATTTCACCGTGAGCTCTGAAAACAGTTAAAGATGTGAACATTTTAGATGAGTGAGCAGGTGTAAGGTCCTAAAGTATGTTTGTGTTTATTAAAGCAGGCACTGATGATTACTATGGTAACCGTGGACATAGGATAGGACTGTCTCACTCCCTTGATACAACAAATAACGTAGAAGACTCTACAATGTTGGACCACTCAGGGTAAATGTATTTGCTTGTTTGTAGACTCATTTAGGAACATAGAGTAGTTGTGGCTCTATTCTGACAAGTCAGAGAGGACAGCTACTCCAGAACTGAGGTGTCATTGTGTCATGACAAGTCTTAGGCTAAATCTCCATTCTCCCTGATCAAGGGTCAATAAACCTTTCAGCATAGGACATCTCAGACTTCTGCACTTTCAACATTTGCTCTCTTTTCTATATTTATAAATGACATGAAGACATTTGAAGAGAGGGCTCCTTTTTAACACTTTCTGGCATTTTATGGACTAAATGCTTCATCAAAGAGTAATCCAATAATCAGATGATAATCAATAAGTGTTAGTTGCAGCACATTTGACTGTAGTCATGAAGACTGACATTACGAATGTAGCTGTAAAATGTCTCCAGTTTAATGAAAAAACAAAGGTTGTCCAATTCTGCACTGTATGAGTGAGATAATATTCATATGACACACTATATAAGTATAAATCAATATAAATGGGACTAATTGCACACTGTAAAATGAATACACATACTGTATGCTGACTTTTGAGCTCATGACTACAACCCATGTTCATTTTTGCTCTAGTGGAGACTCAGCTGAGAGTATTGCTGATGCTGAGAGATGGGGGATGGGGATATTATGTGCGTGTGTATGTGTGTGTTCACACAGGGGAGGGAGGGTATATCTACTCGGGGACATGTGTAGTAATGGGGGAGGGGAGAGGAGCACACAGTCATCCGTTTCCCATGCTCCTATTGGTTGATCATGTCTTCTCTACCAGAGGCAAGACCTAGCAAAGGCTGACAACAGAGAGACCCTACACACACACACACACACACACACACACACACACACACACACACACACACACACACAGTGCACAGTGCTGCAGAATGCGTAGTATTAAATTTATTTATTTTTTTAAAATTAAATTAAAAAGTAAAGGTGGGGATGATGTTATGATCTACAACATTATAACTGCAGCTCAGGGAGCCTGTTCTCACAGCTTGTCTTTTCTTTGCTCTATGATTGCGTTTCTGTCGAGCCCTCTGGAGCCAACACACGTCTGATGCAGCAAAACATCAGAAAAAACATCACCCTGTTTGTTCCTGAAGGCACATCAACGTTACCAGCTGCAGGCTGTGCCTCTTTTCGTAAGCTGGATGAGCTGGCTGCAGAGAAAACAGCGCTTTACTGCAATCTGAGGACAGTTTACATAAATAAACTGCACCACAGCAAGAAATGGTATTGTCTGTGATATTAAAAAAACATGACATTGTCAAACTCCTAAACCGTATATTCAGGTTTTGTTTGAGAGGTTCAAGTGAGTAACACAAGGATGTAGCATCATCTTTCTCACAAGATAATCTTCTAAATCCTGTTTTTTGAAACAATCCTCAATTGTGGTGTGAGTGTTTGTAGCTGCTCTGCAGGGCAGAGAGGAACCAGATGTAAAAATAGTTTAAGAATTCTGTTGCTTGCATGAAAAATGACAGAAATAGTTGTAGACGTCAAGTTACTTTTTCATCCCTTTGTAGAATACACAGAGGAAAGAAGAGATATGTGCACTTTGAACATGGTGGAAACACAAGGAAGAAGTTGGACCCATTCGGCCCAAAGCTGTGAAAATACAGCTATATGGGACACTTGGCCAACAATCTTCATGTGTGTTTATAGATCTTAGTTTAATTCACTTCCTTCCAGGAAACTCAACGCATCTCCACGTCTTACCCAGATCTGTAATTTGATCCTCTTGTCATTCCTGTAGATCGTCTTCACCTTGAAGTCGATGCCCACCGTACTGACAAAGGCCGGTGTGAAGGAGTCGTCAGCGTAGCGGAACAAGAAGGAGGTTTTACCCACACTGCTGTTGCCAATGATGAGGATCTTGAACATATAGTCAAAGTTTTGGTCCGAAGACTCCTTCTGCCCGTAGGTCGCTGTTGCTGAGGCCATCTGTGGACAGAGATGACAAAAACTTTAATCACATTGATCGCAGTCACCCATATGTACGGCAAGTGGTAAAACAGCCTCACATGTCTTATAGGCCTCACAATGCAGGAGGTTTTTTTTATCCAACATAATTCAAAGTAAGGCCCCAGATGAGTCTGCCCTGAATCCAGATCCTATAAAACACACTTTTCTGCTGTCCGTGCCCATTTTACACAAATTCATGTCAAAGTTTAAAGAAATGGACTATCTGTGTGAGAGCAGACTGTGTACTTATATCCACTGAAGAGGATGAATTACACAAGTGTTACTGCTGCTGAGTTTGCTGCCAAAAAAGCAGGACAAGGGACTTTGATATAATTCCATTTAGCCTATGGTGAGTCCATCTCATTTATTTAAATCACACGACACGGCAGGATTTCCCATCGCGCCACTGTATTCAAATGTGCTGAAATGACTTTTAAAGCGTTGTGATTTTCTTTTCTTAAAAGTGATGAAATGTGACTACTGTAAATATTAGTGTCTGCTGTGTACAATGTTGTTTAAAGGTTGGTTGAATGTTCCTGTTTAAGGATGAAGAACTGCTGTTTTTGCAGTGCTTAATGCTGCAGTTGCACCATACAGCGCATCTTGTCAACAAGCTAAAAGCACTCTGACTCACACTCTGACTTATATACATCATTATTGTAATGCTTTATCTCCATGTAAAACACGTAAATGAAACACAAAAGAAATGCATTGTACTGTGTTCTTGTTTGTGTTTATAAATGTAAGAGATGATCGGGGTCAAAATCGCACAGGATCTCGCACCCTCCTGCAACGGCTCTGGTGGCAGCGCTTTAAAAATAGATGGCGGTGACCTTTCCTGAGAGTACAAATTTGAATTTTCTGTTTGAGCCACACTCTTTTAACACTCTTTGAGGGTAAGAGATTTGATTCCCCTACTGAAATCTATACTACACATCTGTGGTACTGCAAGTACTCCACAATACACTATGCAAAAACACAACCTTCTTCTTAGCATAAATCATGAGCAATCATCCAAACCAATCCCAAAAAGTGATTAGATATGCTGCATATGAATAGATATAATTCAGTAAGAACATAAGAATATCAGCACTCTGTCTGGCACATGTGCAAGTTATCTGTAAGTAGAAAGGACCCTAAGACAGGTTAGCTGATCTGATAATGGGTGATGTGGGTAATATGAAATTACAGAGCAGAAGTGCAACAGCTAGGATTTGATTACTCAACTAATTTACTGAACTGATTAATCATAATTTTTCACGCAAAAATACCCACAATTTTATAGTTTCAGCTTTTGAAGTGTGACGATTTTCTTAAATTATAGTAACCTGAATATATTTGGGTTCCTAACAACAAGCTATCTCCTCAGGCTGTGGAAAATTATTTTGTTTGTTACATAATTTTAGAAAGAAAACAATGACTTCAACAATTGAGAACATAATTGACAGCATGATAGAGGACTGCTGCTGATTTTGATGCAGATACAGTGTGTAGCAGGCACATCTGCACCTCCTGATGTAGGCGTGGGCGGATCATAATGTTTTCCTGGTTGTTAAGTAACGCAGTCTACCCTTTCTAAATGAATGACTCCAGCCATGAGCAAAAAACACATTTTAATAAAAAGAAACCTCTAGAAAAAAAGACAGCAGGGAGCCTCGTCATATAGAAAAGGTCATATATTTAATGAATGTTTAGACAAAAGCCGGGATTCCGACAGCATCTGTTCGAGTCAGCATAACAGATGATAGTGATTAACTAGTCAGGCTTAAACACTGCACATTTGCTTCATGGTAATTAATCAAAGTAGCATATTGCAACGTCAGGGGAAAAACAGAGAACCCATGTGATTTTTCTTAATTTGGTGAAATGTTGGAGGCAAATGGCTCAATCACTCACAATCAGCTGGGGATGTGTGAGGAATAATTCACAGCACACAGTCGAAGTTAGTTTGGACTTTGATATTCATCGGCTGGACGTGTATTAGAATTATAATAAATTTGTGTCGATACCATAAACTACCTTCATAAGAGGGTTATCTTAGCAGACAAATGTTGTACACAGCTCCTTGTGGCAGGAGTCTCATGGTTACAGCTGAAGTTACAGTGAAGGGGAGATGTAGTTTGACACCAACAATGACACCACTAAGAAGTAAGTATATGACAGAGGTAACTTTATATTTAGTTTCCTACACACTTAAAATCTAAAATGGCAGGTACGTCAGTTGGAAAGCGAGGTTAGCCAAGGAGTATACAGTATGTTATGCAATGCCGTTTGCTGCAACAGCTGCATGAATCTTTAGGGGAATACTTTCTGTGTTTACTTTTGATTGAGCTCATTGTTGAGTGATTCTGTCATTAAAGCTAGAGCTGGAGAAAAACATAAGAATAACACCCAAGTTGACAAATACCTGACTGTCTGAATGTGACACAGAGCCTTGCTGAATAAAGACTGCGTTCTCGGACAGATACATAAACTTTCCAAGATGAAACATGCTTCTCCAGGCTACACACTGGAATGACTATTACTTTTACATGTATGTACAATTTGTATAACCACTCTCTGTTACAAAACCTCCCGACAGGAATTTAATCAACCAATCAGCTTGCATGATATGCAGGTCTGCATGACACATTGTTGAGATCTGAGAGGTGTGAGTGTTGGCTTCTGTGCAATCCTCTGCAGAGTTACTGATAACGCCCCTTACTGCGCAGGTTCACAGACGCATTTCTGAGTATCCAATGTACAAGTTGGAGATCAAAAGACCAAGGCATCGTGAAAGGCCAACTGTCAGGAGGAGACACAAGGTAGTTTAAATAATGGGAAAACAGCACACATTTTCCACAGTCTCTCCTGGAAGACATTCCTAGTGCTGAATGTGGTTTTTCATATAAAAAGTGACAGAAATAGTGGTCTAAAGAATGAAAGAGAGCCTGAGAGAGTTTACACACAGCTGACCAATCACATCATTAAGTGAGTGTGAATGTGTGATTGTCTATTTCAGAAAGTTACAGAAGTGGTTGGACACGGGCCACCTGATCTGACCTTAGAAAGGTGTGAGGGTGTCTGAGGCTATTCGACCATTTAACAAACTAAGAAGCATACTGCCACCTTAATTCAAGCTTTAGTAGATATAACATCAGCTATATGCTGTATGTAACAGCTGTAACCACCACTGAGACACAAAAATTCAGGTCTACAAGTGCTAAAAGGATTCAGGAAAACTTTTTGACTCTTGAGAGCACAATGACTTGAGCCTACAGGCCTCAGAGTCCCTGTAGCCTGCTCTATATTTAGACTGTTATCTCGACTCGGCTGCAGTGGAACACGATAACTGTCAGGGAATAAAGCACAAACAAAACAACTGCACCCTCCTCAGAGCTCGGGACCTCAGGATCGGTTTACATGAAGAACACAGAGATGCTAAATAATAAAGAAGCACAGACCCTTCCTCAACACATTGATGGTGTTTTTATACAAGCTGGCTAACTCAAGATGCGAGTTAAACATATGACAGCCAACATAACTGCAAGTGGAGTTCAAACAGGAAGTGTAAAACAATAGTTTTGATATTTTTTTGGGAGAACATCTGAAAACACAGCAGCATGGCTGTTTATTTCTGTTTGGTTGATGCGCCGACTGTGACGTAATATTTCCATACAAATCTGCAGCCCGGAGCTCCTGTGCATACTTCAAAAGACTGCATGATTTACAATATATTAAGGGTTATTAAGACTCGTGTTTTAGCCTTGTGGTCATAAACTGATGCTGCCGAACAAGATTTGAATCTAATTGAGTCTTTTAGGTGACTGGAAATGTGAGTCTCGGTGCTCTGCAGTGATGTGAACTGCAGAGTGACTCACTGAGGGTGAGAAAGAGCGTAATCTATGCCAACTCCAGGAAAAGAGAACAAACACAGGGGTTGAAGGAGATGTGCAGTATTTTGACAGCAACCAAAGATCTAAATGAATCAACAGACCCACAGTTATCAAACAGTGGTCTGAATTCTGCAAAATGTCTAGGAAATATGGGTCATTGGTGGCTTTCTTATCACTTTTAACAAACACAGGAGGGATTGGAGATACTGCAGTCCAACCACATTCAAAGGGCGACACACCTACGATGTTTAATGTCACATGATTATCCCGTCATTTAGATTTTCTTAGCAGGAAAAGGGAGAATACATGTTTTTGGACATATGGTCTAATGCTCATATTCAGATTTTTATATGTATGTGTTTAGTTAGTCTGAACATTAATAATAAAAAACAATATGTTATAATCATGAGTATATACAATGTGTATGTGTGTGTATATATATACAAGTGAAGCCAATGCGAAGTGCCAAAAACTGCAGTTCCTCAAACAACCGACACCTCCACTCACACTGACTGCTGCAATGCGATTTTATTTTATTTTATTTTATTTAGCTATCACGAGCATTGAGGCTGACTACAGAACAAGTCAATCTCCATAACCCCCATGTTAAAACGTCCACCTTCACAGCAGAAATAAACATGTCTCTTGAGCTACTTTCCCCCGAACTGTACTGAGTCAGAATTTCTATATATAACTGACTTGTTCAAATATATTAAGGCTTGAAGTTAAAGTTAAAGTTAAAGTTAAAGTTAAAGTTAAAGTGCATTGCTTATTTTAGCACTCCGAATTCATTCAGCCTGCTCCACCAACGTACCACGTCTTTGCCAATTTTTAGACTGCAGCGGCAGAAGAGCTAAGAAGGGCTTGTGGGTGACGTCTCGGATACTATGTCCACGTTTTGTGCATCTATGGTGCTATATCGTATTTTTTAAAAATGTTTTTACTGTGACTTTATTATGGACTCTTAGAAGACTAACACTGTGCTTAGAAAAATCCAGACAAATAATAAAAAAAATATTTATTTTTGTTCTAGTTGGCTTGTTCTTGAGAGGAACAATTTGTGAATATTAGACCCAGAATGTGAAAATACATTTTCATTCACTAAAGAAATAATTTTAAAATTATTACTTCATTTCCTTATCTATCAAATACCTAATGCAAAGTTTCAATTAGAAAAACTCGAGTTTAGTTGACAGAAAAACAGATGGGTGTGATGTTTAAAGGATAAAGAAACAACATAAAGTCTCTTAGAAAGTAGTATCAAGCCCTCCACAAGCTGCCAGAACAACATCTTGGCATAAATTCAAGTCTGTGAACTCTTCCAATATATATTCCATCATTTTGATGACTGTGCTGTCTAACACGATGCTCTGAAATCTCCCGCAGGTGTTCAGATGGGTTGAGATCTAGTTTAGACTCAGTCTAAGTACTTATTACACATCACTAAATAAGAACGGGTTGCACCAGACTGATGAGTAAAATTAATAATGTGATATTATTAAATTCCAAATGTAATGGATGTTAACTCAATTTCCAGGAATCAGTGAAAGGAAATACAAATTATATATAATATTATATTTATGTTTGTTTCATGTATCAATGTGAGGAGGGTTACAGTGTCCTCATTGGCCCAAATCTGATGTTTTTTCTCATCTCTTCAATGGATGTTAAAGCCTGTTTCCTTTGCACTTGGTTACACTTTGCAGTTTCCTTTTCAGCCAAACATTAAAATAAAAATGTGCACAAACTTAATTAGGTGCAAATTCATTTAAATTAAATTCAAAATTTGATATAAAGACGATAGGAGGAATTTAAATAACAAAACAAAATTAACACATCATAGTTTGTTACTTCCTGTTTTATGTTGAAAGAGTCTCTCCTCATGTGTCTGCCCTGTCCTAATTAGTTTCACCTGTTCCTGATTAGGTTCACCTGCGCCTCGTTATCCTGCCCTCAATAGCGTGTTGTCTTTGGGTCGTCTGGTCTCAGTGTCAGTTCGTCCCAGTTGTCATGTTTCTATCTTGCCTTTGAGCTTGTGTAACCCGGACCTTAACCCAAACGCCTGTACAGATATTCTTCAAATAAACCACGGAAGTCAACTACTGCCTGCTTTACCTGCATATGAGTCCAATCCTGAATTTTGTGAACCGTGTTATGTTAACAGGAGACTAAAATACCCGTCATCCATCTGTATGTAATCACTGAACTATATTTGACACTATGAATCAAAACAACCTAAATCGAAAAAATGTTTCTCTGGCTCCGACTAAAGCAAACCTACTGGAAGTGAGATCACACTTGATCATAGTCAGGTGTTCAGTTTCGTCTTTGGCCAGCCTTATTAAAAATGTATCTACTCGTGTTACTGTTGTACCAAAGTGTCTACTCAGCCCTCAGTCTATTTCAGCCCATGTGCTCTTATCGACGACTTTCTTTGGGCAGAGTCAGCGGAGTGTTGCAGTGACAGCACATCAGGAAATAAATCCAAGTTTTAAACTTCGAAAAAGACATTCAAGCCAAGTTCTTTAGTCAGTTTAGAGTGTACTTTCCCTCTAAACTTTTTAAATGGCTTAGCTTCTCTATATTGAAAGTCACCTCTTTCCCTTCATTCCCCTCCCTGTCTACCTCCTGCTTGCGACAGTCCAAAAGTTTTCCACCTCTGCCCTGTAAACGATTATTTCTCTTCCTTTCTCATATTACTCTTTGAAAGTTATTCCACACTTCAAGAATATTTGTATCTGTCAAGGTGCTGCAGCTCGATCTGACCCTGTGCTTCTAACCTAATGTTTTCTTAAAATGTTGGATTTATTGAGCTTGTTTTGGACCAAAGTGCTGGTTCATTACCTAAAAATGAAATGTAAACAACTGACAGTTATTAATAGCAGCTATTAGAGGAGGCTAATTAGCAGACACTTTTGAAAGTCTGAATCTTGTCAAACGCTGTCACAGACTTTTTCTGTATGTGACGGTGTGGTGAGATGACTGCAGGCTTTCCTCTGCGTCTCAGAGATTAGCTGTGGAGAAGAGAGTTGGCTTAGTCTTCACTCAACACTAATTTGATACAGAAGCTTACAGACAGAGGCCCCTGTACTTAATCTCAAAGTAATTAACAAATTCTCATTATGCAAATGTTTTTCAGCCTGCAGGATGTTGCTTTGCTATTGCTTTCATTTTACCTCCATAGTAAGCCACCTTAGAACAAAGCTACAGGTCAGGTGAGCTGTGAAAGCTGCCATAAAACATGGATTTGTAATAATTATGATTTAAAGAGAGTGTAAGAAGTACAGTGGACTATATATCACATCTACTTGACACTTGTTCAAAGAATTTTTTCATATATGCTCACGCTAAGCAGCATCCTCCATGTCTGTGAAGTGCAGCCAATGTGGAAGTGCCAAAAACTGCAGTTCCTCAAACGTCCACTTGAGGCTGGCTACAGAACAAGTCAATCTCCATAAGCCCCCATATTGACAAAAGACAAAATGTCTAACTGCACAGCAGAAATAAACATGTTTTAGTCTCTATAGCTAATTTCTTTGTTCATGACAACTGTACTGAGTCTGATTTTTTTTTTCTTATAACACCTGTTTAAAGGTTTAAAGTTATGCATAATTAACAGTGTGGCCACTTTGATTGACAGGTAGGTGCTGTTACAGGTGAGCACCCAGGCGAAAGAGGCAGAACTATTAATATGGCGGCAACCAGAGTTGCTACAATTTGAGCTCCAAAACCGCTCCTGTGGGTAACGTCACGTATATGAAATCCATTCTTTATATTGTCAGTGGTCCAGACCAGTGCTTTCACCCCTCTCTGTTTCTAGGGCTGCAATGGCAATATCTGCAACCCTTCAGATATCGTGTTATGTTCCACCAACAGTCCGAGAAACTGAAAATTATTATCAACTTATTAATTAATCCTTTGCATTTCAGCTCTATCTGCTACTTACAAAGTATTTGTTTGTCACAAGTAACATTTGATCCACATCGTCAGACATCTGTGTTCCTTTTCCATATTTTCAAGCTGACCTTCACATATATTGCTTTTTTTTTTTTTCTCTCTATTGTTTTATTTCTGAGTCCACTTGTCCTTTTTGCTGCTGAATGTGCTGACTCATGACCCTGCTTCCCCACAGGGATCATTACAGCCTCATCTATGGATCACAAAAGCAGTTGGACAGCAGCCCGGGTAATATTTTGAGTCAGATATAATTTTATGAATAATTTGTGTCTGAATTGTGTCTCTGCATTTTTTTCTCTTCTTTTAACAGGCCAAACGATATTGGTCCACTCCCACTGACTGCTGCAATGCGATTTAACATTTACCTATCACGAGCATTGTTTAGCAGCTGAAAAGTGTGGGCGTGTGTCTTTGTGTGTTTGTGTGTGTGTGTGTGTATGTGTGTGTGTGCATAAGACACTTATCTCCTGATGTTGATTTAGACCTGCGGCAGGATGTGTTTTAGTTGTGAAATGTTTGTTTGTTGTTTCATCTGTATGTTTATGTGTTAACAGGCTTGGCCTGTTGTGTGTGTTACCAGAGTGCTTAATCCGAGCATGTGTGTTTTGAACGTGTGTATTCAGCATGTAGCAGATGTGGTGGACTAAAGTGTTCTGTAGCATTACTCAAACATCAGTAATATAGGCCTATGTCTGTTTCAATTATTATATTATCAATTTAACATTTAACTGATATCTCTAAATACATTTCGAAAATCTAATTTTAATTAACAAAGTGATTCTCAATTATATTTGCCTCTCAGGTGTGACAACATTTGTGAGTCTAATGGATTCAGGCCCTTGTGCTGAAGTGTAGTAATGTTTAATGGTCACTATTATTTCTTATAATATGTATTTCCTATGTGTTGAAGTGATTCTAAAAAAAAAAGCTCCAGAAAAAAATTTCAACATGACACTATGTAAGCCACTTTAAAGGTCCTATCAAAGTGTCTTTGAGATTAAAGGCGACCAGAAACATGATGCTAAGATGAGACTGAATGTCAGGAGGGACTTGACTTGAGAGTTTAAACCAGGCAGGACAAAGACTGCAAAATGGATACTGAGAGTAGCTGCTCCCGTATCATGGAAGAGGGACATTTTAATCAGGGCCTTTGAAGGCAGAGAGAGATGATAAATCCACGTCTTACTTATGTTATGCTCTTACTTTGAATTTTACATGGTGACAATTTATATAATAGCAGGGAAAATACAAAAAAACAAGGTTTTTATATCGTATAAAGCACTGAAAATTAAACAGTATTTCACATATAATGATAGAAAGCCAAGGGGAGTTCTGCTCATCTATCCATTTTCATTAAAGCATCACATTGTCAGTAAATACACCTTCAGTTCTCTGTCTAGATTTTCAAGCCACTGTCTCTAACCAGAGGCAGTCTCGTTGTTTTTTAATCCTAATTCAATCATGACTAAGAGTTGTGAGTTTCTCCGCTGGACAATGACATCATCAAGCTCTCCTCTAAACCTGTCACCTAAAGGTGATTGACGTTCAGCAGGAGCCGGATTGATCCAGAGCTAAGTGCTGCTGCAGCTGGCTAGTCAGGCTCATTTAATCAGTACTGGGTGGTTTCTTGCAGACTGACAGATAATCCTCAGCTGATCCCAGATCATCCAAACACCTTCCTGCTTAAAGACAGTTGTGGAGAAACTTGCTGAGATGACTGACAGGGGCGTCTTCAGCCCCACAAGGACGTGAAAACATTCAATATCACTTAGGTACTGTGCTCAAGTACAATTTAAAGATATTTCTAGTTTCTTGACCATTTTTTTCCTGTTTTATACTTTTTAGGCTACTCTCCATTCTAGAGGGAAATTACTACTATCTGACAAACGTAGTTACTAGTTACTTTACAACTTTTGAAACTGCTATTCAGCAGCATTTAAAGTCATTCAAGTTACCTCCAACAAGTCAAAGATCTGAGTATTCTTCCACCACTGGCTGCTTGAACTTGAAGCATCAGCTAGCCTAACTGGCTAAGCTAAATAGCTTGCTAGCAACAAAATCACTTACTTCTGTACTATTTTAGTAAAACGTAGTCACTTAAAAAGTGTCATGGGTCTTTTCACCACAGAAAACTCAACTGACACCAGGGGAGCACTGACTGAAACGGGCAGGTAAAAAGTCTCCCACTTTGTAGAGAGTCAAAGTCTACAAGTATGAATTTCAGCATCCTATATGATCTCATATAAGAGGAACAAACAAGCTAACCTTAGCATTCGCAACACTAGTCTTCAACCTCTATCTAACCTTGCACAGCCAGCCATGAAGCGTCCACCTTGTTCTACTGCTTGCACTCTTTTAAAGCAGTTTAACTAAAAGGTACCATGAAGAGGCATCATCAATACTTTCTAATCGAGGGGTCAATCCCACCTCCTTTCTCAAATGGTGTGGACATTAGTGTGCGCTGCTATTTCAAAGGTCATAGATCAACTAGATTAAACTTACAAATCAAATGCGGCAAGATCTACATATTTCTAACAGTAAGCAAATGCATCTCGCCTCCTCGCCAGTAACAGAAACACAGAAACAAGGTATCAAAACAAAACAAATTCTTATTTTCAGGTGATTATACACTAATGAAAACATAGTTATGCATATTTTATTCCATTTCTGCCATATACGGCAGAGGCACCTAAATCTTAAAAATAAATACTCCTTCCACAACTGCAAACACTTGGTGTATGTAATGGTGTAAATTCACCATTAGAGAGAAAAGCTCCAAACTGTGTACAGACTGAGAAGGTAGAAAAGGTTTTCATAGATCATGTTCTACCACACATGAAAATTACATTTTCAGAATCACAACCAGGACCAGAACTAGGAAGCTAAATCTTAACTAAATTAGACAAGCCTGCAGGATAATGAGCAATCAAAATTTTTAATTGAGCATGATTCAACTCAACTTAGCTTAAACCTCTAGAGCCTGTCTAGAGGCTTGTAAAACTCCAATCAATTTTATTGGTGGGGTTAGGGTTAGGGTTAGGGGGGTGCTGTTGTAAAAGTGAAGTCAGCAGCCATTTGACCTCTGACCCCTCCAGCAAACTGCTCGTGTTGCATCTTTCCTCATTGTCCGTTAAGAATATTCTCACAGAGTGGACAAGTGAGAGACAGAAACTGGACCACTGAAACACAAACTGGTCAAATTAATACACAGAAATCTTTAATATAAATTTAACATCATGTCTGGGTTTTAAGGTTTATCAGTTTAACAGTTTACCTGACTTATCATTTATCACTTCATGACCAGCTTTGTGTGTGAAACAGTAACTTACAATGCACTAACACACAGAAAATGTCTCCTCGATAACGCAGCAGTCGTGTTATGCAGCTGCTGTCCTGCTCCTAGGTTGCCTGAGACGGCATTTTTCCCTGTTTGCTCCAATCACGTGCCTCCTTTTTCTTGGAAGCGTGGGGATGCAGATGAGAGGAGGGGAAGCTAAAAATAGCATCTCTTCCCCCCCTCCACAGCAAACAGAAAGCAACGAGGGGAGCAGCCAGGATGTGAGAGATGTTTTTTGGTGCTTGAGTCTGCAGGTGAATTCTAGACGTTTTAGGTTTGATCTAGCTTTGTAGGTGTCACCTCAAGTTATTAATACAGTTTGGGTCTAAAAACTGTTTGAGCATAAAACCTACAAGAATCCCATGTTTCACTTTCTTATATTTTTGTCATAAGACAATAAATTTCTTTTTCAGTGGCAGCAGTTCTTTGAGGTACGAAACGTCTGCATTTAGAAAAATCTGAACTCTCAGTCCATTTTTCTGCAGCTGCGGTCAGGCAACCCATAACACTGTCTAATATCTGAAATGTAATAAAAGATATTGACCCGACATATGAATCTGATCCTGGATGATGCTGTTTGTCACAGGCAACATGGACACATGTTTTCCCAGGAGAAACAGCAGATGCATCAGTCTCGCCTTCAGGTCTGACTGACAGTAACTTTACTGTCAGCAGAGGAAGCGCAGACTGTCGGCTCGTTCAAACACATGAAACGTTGCAGGTGAAAGCAAAAACTGAAGCACCTGAATCCCTGCCAGAAGACTTCAAATCGTATTGTATTGTACCATTATAATTATTAATTCTAATAACAAAACTGCTGACTTATTAGGTTGAGATTATAGTTTTGAGGCTGTATAATAGTGTTTAGCTTTAAAATCAATAGGTGATGGTAGATGTTTCAGCATTTATATGTTGTATTTTTTCCTCCTGTATATGCGCAGTACTACTATGTATATTGGGTACACCCTATATAGTTAATATTTCTTACATTTCTGTTTAATATTAGTGACCTTCTGACATATTCTGTGTTTATTTCTGTTTTCTGTCATGTGCTGTTGCAGTATAGGAAGCACACACATACACATGACAATTCACTAACTGAGATCTGATTGGTTTAGCACTGAATATTTTACCACACCACAGGATCACCTCCATATGGCCCAACGTTTCATAAATAACAATAATAATTCCCTATAAATCATCCAAATATTCATACTGAACGTTAGTCCATTGTACTCAGTGGTGACCTTATGTTATTTCAGATGATAATCATTAAAATCACTAAAATACTGAACATATGTGTGTTAAATATAAAATATGATTTATCTAATCTAATTTGCTCTATTAATGGATTCATAGTATTTGATTTTAATTCTATTGTTCCTGCCTCATTTAGACCCATTTTCCTGATTTCAGCCATCGGACGGTGTGAAACGCCTTTTCCTGCAGGACAGGCCCTGAGTCAAACCACAGATCCACTAAACCAGAAACAGCCTTCACATCCATCCACGCACAAAACACGAATAAATATACATTTTATGTAGCTGTGACGGGTTTATGGTTTTCACAATGAAAACAGCTGTTCTAAAGCAGGCATCTTATGTCATCTTAGGTTCTTTCATTTAAAAACCCGGGAATTGATATTTAAACATCAGCGCTCATGAACAATAAATACAGGGTGTTTAAATATAAGATGTGTGTCTACGCAAAAGATTAAGAAAGACAGAAATCTCACCTTTATAGATTTCTATCCGGCTGATATCCACCGCGTCCAGCACCCGCAGAAACACCACCGCTTGTCAAGTCAGAAAGGCTGTGCAACACAACATCCGGCTACAAATTCCAGAATAAAAGCAGGTAAAAATGATTTGTGTATTTTTTAAATAGAACTAAAGGAAAATCACAATGCAAAACTGGTTCACTTGGAAGTGCAGGAAAACTGTGAACTAATATTAACTAGAGTTAACATCAACATAGGCTTACTTGAGCAATAAAATTTACTCTGACTCTGTAAACAAACAAATAAAAACACACAGGGTTCAAACTTCCCTGGTTTTGTACGCTTAAACTGCGTAAAGATAAAGGATAGAAAGGATTTGAATAAAAACAAAAACAAAAAGCGATTACATAACCTTCAGAATATACTGTATATAAATATTCAACAAACTATAGGCCTACATGATCTATTGTATTATTTGTTTATTTTTTATTTTAAGATTTCATCATATGTTGCTAGCATTGACAGTATAAACCAGATTGTTGGTCATCTATTACGCACCACAATACACACTTAGTCCAAACTGTAAAGACAAATAAAGGTTTAAGACAGTCTATATCCTAAATTAATAAACAAGGTCACAATGTCAACAATGATAAACAAACAATAACTTAACAATATACTAGACTCATGATTCAGGTAAAACCGGCTGCCTACATTACCCACAATGCAATTCGCCCTCAGACTCGAGCTGGCCCCAGAGGTCCAACTAACCTGAACGCAGTTATTTTATTCTGAAAGAAAAATACATTTCCGGTCTCTCTGCACGTCCTCCATCTTTACACGGCCATTTAACGTCGACATTAAATGAATGACAGGTGGGCGAGGTTTAAGGGCCCCTGTGGATGATTGACAGCCCGTCTGACGAATCCGGAGCCGCTCCGTAATAACCGTCCTGAAACATTCAGTCCACACTGAGGTCGTCGTTTATTATTGATGAGGCTGCCGGAGAGACTAAATTATTGATCAGGGGGTCAGCAGTAACCACTGCTGCCATTTCCACCCACACTGGTCCTGTCATGGTTTTTGTAACAATATCACTGCAAAAACATGTTGTGTGTTATACTAATACAACATATGGTTAAAAATAAATACAGTTTACATAGAGAGAGACATCACATTGCATCTTTCATCACATAGATTAATCACTCTTAAGTTAATTTTGTAAAACAATACGACATCTATTATAATAAATTCACGTCTTTATATATCTACGCAGTCTCAGTGAAACCATCAACAGACATACATTACACAATAATATTACTATTATTGTCTTCTATATTCTAAAACATGCTTATAACTAATCAGACTAAGTTAGCATCTATTTGTCTACAATGTATTGCAAGTAAATATAAAACATGGCGGGTCACTATTATGGGAATACAGATAGCTGGAATGAAACAATAATCATATATATGAAAAATATCAATGGGGATAGGAGCAAGATAAATGCTGTTGCACTAACCCTCCACCCCCATTGTTAAAATATTAATTTTCACTACGTGTTAAAATTTGCTTATCTGAATATAATAGGCTCAATTCATTTTTATTTAATTCTCTTCATGTTTATTTTTTTATGTTATTATACTATTTAAATAATTCAACCCTGTTTTTGTTTATTTATTTATTTCATTTGTTAGCCATATCCATTTTGTGAGTAATAGACCTTTTTCACAGCAGCCATTTTGACATGAAATAGTAGGTAAACACAGGTGTTTCCAATTATACTAATTGGGCTCAGTTCCATTTATTGAGACTTTCCAGTGAGCCAACCTTCACCACAGCAGCACCCTGACTCTGTTTGACCTGAATGGAAAGGGACCTTAATTAGTATCATTGGTAACACCTGTGTTTAACTACTATTTTATGTCAAAATGGCTGCTGTTAAAAAGGTCTATTGGTGCTCAAACGTATCACTTGAAAACACCCTTTCTTAGATGGGGTCATCCTGTTTTGGACAGGAAATCTGAACTGTACAGCAGCATTGACCTTTTCACCCTCTTCTATGTGTTATGAAGTTGTTTAAAAGCCTTTCTTTTAACAATATTTTTATTAGATTTTGCGACATAAACACAAACAACTACATTGTGGCCACAATTGCCGCGTCGTGGAGCTGTGTTGTGACAGTGGATCCTCCGGACCGGCAGGTGGCGCTCACACATTGAACGTCCTCTCGGTAAAACAGCTCTGTTTCCTCTCAGGTGGTGTGTGTGTCTGTGTGTGGTTCATACAAGCAGCACATCTCGTCCGTGGTTGTGTTTAGGGCTCAGGTAAGATAAAGTAGAGTTTATCTCAGCACCAATAACAGGTAGTGGTCAGACTAAGGCAGCTAAAGGGGGAAACCTCGACACCACGACCGCTGTTACATGTGTCGTTATAAAACAAGCAGCGATTTTAAAGCTGTCATCACTCATACAAAACGTCAATGTCAGTGCTTGTGTTGTGTCAAACAGTAAACGGTGCCGTTAACGGCTTTCTCCGGTGTCACAGTTTGTTCAGCCGAGCCGTTAATCCTGGTTTAAAGTAACGAGGGAGCTAACGGCTAACGGTTAACTACAGACACACCGACTGTTTGAACTTTGACCTTTTCAACTGTCTGACTTAAACAACTGCAGGTTAACCACTAAACTTTATTCATCATATCACAGGCGAATATATATATGTATAAATATCTCAGTCAGCTGCTGAACAAAGAGTATAACATTAATATGGATTTACATTCTCCAGAATGATGCAACCAAAGAGAAATGATTATTTTACCGTGAGAGGCTTTATTTGTTTTACATTATTTAATAAATGTGTCATAGTTTTTATACTCTGGCTTTATATTCAGTTATGGTTGTAAATGTATTTTGTTCTGTACTTTTATTTTGAAAGGTGCAGCCATATGACTGTAGTTCACATTGAATAATCGATAAAACTTCAGCCTTCTTGTAGATTATATATGTGCTGTGTGTTTTACACATTTATCACCGTGCAGCCTGGTGAAATAAAGTTGGTTTTTCATATTGATATTCATATCTGTTTTTCTTCTGCAGATGATAGCGCTCTCTCTGCAGTCCAAACGTCATGCTCCCCCGGGCGGGTAAAGAGTTTCTAGTCCGGATACGGTTCTCCTGGAGGCCGTTATTCCAGGGACGATACCTGCTGCTCACCAACACGCTGAGTGGAGGAGGTATGCTGGCACTGGGAGACATGCTGCAGCAGAGCCGGGAGATCAGCAAGGAGCCAGACAGAGTCCGAGACTGGAGGAGGACAGGTACGACAGAAATGGAGAGCCAGGGGGGATGTTATTATTGCAATGTGGGAAGAACTTTAACCACCCTGGAGGTGCTGGTGACCTCAGGCTCAATGAGGCATCAGACGGACAGTGTGTGGGACACAGAATAGGATATATGCTGTCTTTACGTCTTAGTAACAGTGGTGAGTCTGTAGCAATAAATCAAACTTTTGTTGCTCTTACAGCATCTCAAAACATTTTCATTTGGCTCCTCAATGAAAGTGAACTAAAACTTTTATTTGATTTACAGCTCTAATGGTTATTAAAGATTTAGCTGTGTCAGGAGCTGGTTGGCTAACCACTCTACAAACACTCTGGTTTCACGTTCAGCTGAATTTGAATAGCTTATTGCAAATGCATTAAGTCAAGAGCCTTGTATTGAATAAGATAATCTGCAATATGGTATGATTCAACATTTGGTAAGACTCTTATATTTTGATACGAAGTTAAAATAAACAGGATGTGCTGTGTGTCGGTGTCAGGGTGTTTTGTTAGAATGAATTTATGTCTTTCTAACTGTGCACACACAGCAAAGTACAGACCAGAATGAGTTCAAGTATATGAAAATAAACAAGTTACACAATCACTACAGTATACAGTGTTTTATTCCACAAATTATTATCTTATCTTCATCTAGGTAGTGTCTGTGGTTTTTATATGCAGTCCAATTAATTGTCATGTGTCCGATAAATCACCATAAATGCGGATATCTAAAACAACAATCATTAAAATAGTTATTAGAAGTAACTTAACACACCCTGAAGATCTTGTTTTTGCTGATCTCTGGTGTAGTGATGTGCAGGTGTACTCCAGGACTCTGTGACATCATGGTGGGTGTGGTTACATGTGCCACAGGGGACATGTCTGACCACATCCACCAGTGATGCTTCAGGTTGTTAAGTTGCTTTTTAGGTCTCACCAGCACAATTTTTTACAAATGTTCTAACACATAATATTTCTCTAACATAAGATAAAAAAAAGGGTTTACAACAAAAATATTTATGGATATAAACATTACTCTGTTAACAGGTTGAATCTCCGTTACAGAATGAAACACACTGTACTCACACCATCATGTCTAAATAAAGAGTAAAAGGTTTTTGGAGAAGGTGTGTACAATGTGTTGAATTTCCATTAATTCTTTCCTCTTCTTTCTTTCCCTTTTAAAGGTTGCATGTTTATGGTGGGCTGCTCGATGGGTCCATTGTTACACTACTGGTACAGCTGGCTTGACAGAGTGTATGTTGGAAAAGCTATGAGCACGGTGGGCAAGAAAGTGCTGGTGGACCAGCTGATCGCCTCACCAACAATTGGGATGTGGTATTTTTTAGGTGAGGAGAGAACAGGACACAACCAGTTTCACTATGACACTTATAATCGTAATACAATAGTGTAGAGATTCAAAGGTTGTACTTAAAGACGTGGGTGATTAAGACATAGGTCAATATCAGAGATGGAAGGAGTGCAAAGGTCGTCTGTAAAGAGTTTGGAGTTGACTTACCGTTGTTATAAGAGTCTGACACTCCTCCAGCCTCTGATTTTATCTGAAGTTCTTTAAATGAAGTCTGGTGTTATAAGAATTTTCAATTGACCCTTTAATAAGGAAGACTGGATTCGAAGTACCAAAGTTAAGTTGAATTTATTATTCTTGTACAAGAAGGAGCGTTTAACAGTCCAACACACAAAAGGGGTTACAGAAACACAGTATAAACCCAATTTTTATAACATCTGGCACTGATGCACAACTGACAGATAACTCTGTTTATTTCAGGTATGGGTCTCATGGAGGGACACACTTTATCTGAAGGATGGGAGGAGTTTAAAGAGAAATTCTGGGAATTTTATAAGGCAAGTACAGCTGTCAGGGTCTGACCTGCACATCTGGAGCAGCAGATCACATGTACTCACATCATCCATCACCCATTACTTCTTAAGTTCTTTGTTCTTAACTAGAGATGAGAAGTTAATGTTGTTACTGTAACTTAAACTGAACATGTCTATCTGTCAGTCCAGACTTATTATTCTGTTCAGCTTTCCAAATGTGAAGGACTACGTTTGCTACGTGCTACTTATATGTCCACAGGGACCAATCAATTCAATTATTTGCTGCTTAGTGTAGAGAAGAATGAAGCAAAACATACCAATAGACAGTGTATCCTTTCTAATGCAAATATATAATGCTCTATCTTCAGGAATCTCCAGGTTACAGTAACAACTTTCTAAAACATAATCCAGGACCGCTGTCTGTCTCTGCAGTTAACATTCACTATAAAACAGTACTCACTGTCAGCGGCTCTGCTCAGTCACATTTGTAAAAACAAATCTCAAATGACTGATACAAATCCAACCCTCAGAATCAGAGCGTGCAGAGCAGTCATTTGGCCGGTGCCCAGTGTTGATCTCACAGCCTGCTCAGCAGACTCAATAGGCTTCACCCCTCTTTTCAATTTCTAACCTTGTTTGTGCTGGGTAATCTCTTGGCGTTTGTTTATGCTAATCTATGTTGTTCTTGTACACAGGCGGACTGGTGTGTTTGGCCTGCTGCTCAGATGATCAACTTCTACTTCCTCTCACCCAAATTCCGCGTTGTGTACATCAACTTTATCACCTTAGGGTGGGACACGTACCTATCCTACCTCAAACACAGAGTAAGTCAGCTACATTTAACATTGTTTGTGCTTTAAAGTGCTTCATTATTGTTCTTCTGTACTGTATTATCAAATTATAAAAGCAGCCTTAAATTCTAAATAATGGATTCTTTTGTCACACATAGTACATCAAAACTCATCTCCACCAGTTCTCTGCTCGTGTTGTTCATTGTGTCTGTCAGAGTTTTCTATTTGCTCACTAATTAAAAAATGGAGTGATATTGATTATACTGATGTGTGTTTTGGTTTCTGGTGTGTTGACAGGATAGCAGCCATCCCACTATGGCGGTATCAGACAGCAGCACTGTCGATGTACAGCAGGAAGCGCCCCCACTATCCAAACCTGTGGAGGAGAAAACTTGAAGACCAGAGTTCGCGCTCAACTGTGAAGTCGTTCATTGGGGACAAAAGAACGTTTTGTTTGTTTTTTTTATGTTGAAACTTTTTTCACATTTTGCAAAATGTTGCAAGGCTGTAAAACATTTTGTTAGTCGGGAGTTTTTTTTCCTCTTTTAAGTCTAAACTGACCACATCTGTATCTGATTTCAGAGGACTTGTGGATGTTTAAGTTGAAGTGCTGGAACACTTTTCCCTTCATTTTCTGGAGAGTTTTAATGTGTCTGTCCAGTTTGTCTTATTTATGTGAGAATGAAGCGCACTCCTGCAGAAGCATTCAGGGATGAGAAGCGGTTTCACTGCCTGTCATATCTAATACCGCTGATGGTAGTGTTTTTCTTTTTGTCACAACTTAGGCACGAGCGTAACTGCTGCCATTAACAGGGCAATCAGCAAGACACTAAATGAAATATTAATTTCCAAAATTCCAGGATCATTTTGTCATGCTGTTGCACTATTTTATTTCTGTGCCCTTTTAGTGTTTCTGGTTTGACATGAAAGAATCATTATTGATGTGAAACAGCTTCAATGAACAGCTGCTGTTTTTAAATCTATATTATATTAACCTGCATAAACTTTGCCTTAATCTGTAGACCAGCTACTCTGTTATAAAGCCAAATAATCTCTTTGTCTTCAGCTTCTTACTTTGAGGTACCTTTGAAAACAATTGCATGACTGTGATTATTATGAAATATGAAATGTTTTATATTTTTATCACATGAACCCTGAACTGTGTGTGTAAACTTGATTCCTGACAATTTCCTGTAAACTGTGCAGTAGTTTTTTACACAGTGACTGTAAATTTGATTTGATGTACTGTACATCTACAGCAGCTTATTTATGATCGACTGCTTTTGTTTAGTTTTGGCAGGTCAGGTGATAAAAAAACAACATTTATGTGATGAAAGGAAAAACAGCATAAATTGTATCAACATGTAGAGTAGAAATCTGTGCAGCTACAGTATATATTTTTAAATGTTGACATAATTATTGGTGCTACTACAGTGTTTGCACCATAACAGATTTACGTATCATAGACATACTGATGTGTGTAAAGAGCCTTTAAAAATGCATAAATCATAGAGGTCATCTAAATGCTAAAAATGGCATTTGTTTTGTTTTTATTGTTGAATTTTAGTCTTATTTGAAAAAGACGTAATAAGAAGAATTCACAATAAGAAAATGAAACTTTTTTTCTTGATGAAAAACATGCAATACTCTTATTATACTCCTACTCATTATTTATTTCATAAATATTGTTTCTGCTCCGTGGTTGGGGTTAGGGCTTTTGTGTAGCACCATTAACAGATCAGAATATGGTAGCTAATGGGAAACAACATATTGACACAACAATGGCTCTGTTTACTTCACGCAGCATTAAACAACAAGCAAACAGTCAGGGCAGCAGAGCAGTTTAAATTAGCCACACAGCCTGAGGTAGCTAACAGTTAGCTACAATCACACAAGGTCAAGGAGCTGGTTCATGAATCTGACTGTGCTTTGAACCTTCATAAGGGTTAAAATAGTTGTCAACTGCAAATTTATCTGAAAACCACAAAGCTTTAATCATCAGCAGGTCTGGGGAGTCCAAAACTGGAGGAGGACAGGTTAGACAGAAAGAGAAGCTGTGCCAGGGGAGAAGTCATTATCACAATGTGGGAATAGCACCATCAACCCTGGATGCTGATGCTCCACCCATGACTGAATGACTGGCCTCAGGCTCAATGAAATGTAAGGCATCATTGTACATCTTTGGGCAACATAATGCAATGGACTGGTACTTGTGACTGACTGTATGTGGGATACAGAGGAGAATTCATGCTGTCTCTGCAGCGTTAATCCACGGCTGTGCAACAGTGATGATGATTCTGTTAGAATCAAAAACTTCTGCAGAAATGAACCAAACTTCTGTTGCTCTTACAGCGCAAGAACCAACTTTTTATTTGAATACAGCTCTAATGATGATGAATGGTCTCTGTAATAGCTGTGTCGGGAAAGCCTTTCCTCTGGGAACTTCCTTGAACAGTATGTTAAATTATACGATATGGTATAATTTTGGTATATATGGTATTTTTTTTTAGTAAAGAAGCTGTGGAGTAAACAGGATCTGCTGTGTCAGATTGTTAGGATGCATCTGTGTTAAGATGCATGTGACGAAAGTTTGGGTTCTGTGTAGAAGTATGTTGGTATGCCTCAATCGGTTTTGTCATGCACACATCTGTGCATCAAACGATGTTGTTGTTTATGTCACCCTAGGATCAGTGAAGGATCAGGTCAGAAGGGGACCATAAAACGCTGCTTAGAGTAACAATGGAGGAGGTCCAGAGAAATGTAAATGTTTTTCCAGATGTGAAATATGTCATACTGTGTTCGAGGACATTGTCTTTGGTCTCCTCAGCGCTGACATTAAACTGTCAGCTGAAGAATGGTGCAACATTCATTGGGAGTAAAGCAAACATTAAGACGCACATAAGGGGCAAAACAAGGTACAAGCATGTTGGGCAAAAGGCAGGACTACTATACAGAACCATTACAAAAGAATAGAAAGTATAAATCTAAATAAAATGAGAGTATAGAAGCAGCTGTAGCAGTGTGTGTGAGGATATTTATATAAACTGTTTGTGCAAGTAGTCTGGTAGGTAGGCTATAAAGTGACTAGTCTGGGGGTGTTGAGGAGTCTGACAGCCTGGAGGAAGGAGCTATTGCAGAGTCAGGAGGATCATACCTGGATGTGTCTTGGAGGCCTTGCTTGTATTTAGTGTAATTATCATAGATGGAGGAGGGAGATCCTGAATGATCTGTGCTGAGTGGTCAGCTGTAGTCTGAGGTAGTTTGCTGGGATTAGCCTCGTTTTTTCACTGTGTTTCCTCTGAACACAGGCGATTCCTCTCTTGGATTAGCAGTAATAGGTGGTGCACTGTGCTTACCGGACCAGGTGTGGCTGCAGTGTCCAATGCGCGTCGCCGTCTTACTGGAATTTTATGACTCACCCTGTCAGAGTTTGTTCTGTGATAATGTTTGCAGACCGGTGTTTCAGTACAAGTCCATTAGAATAAGATGACCATGTTTTATTCTCTAAATCTTTTCAGTCATCTTCTGAGAAATGAAATCTAAAACAACAAAAATATGATCATCTTTTTCAAAATGTGATACCCTGAATATCGTGCTGATCTCCAGTGGTTTAACTTCTCAACTTGGTGCAGTGATGTGCAGGTGTACTTCAGGACTCTGTGACATCACTCTGCTTACAGGTGCAACAGGGTACATTTCTGACCACACCCAACTATACACACACCCATCCAGGTAAGAGCTATAAACATAGGATGTTTATAGCCGTGTAGTAATATCCATCATTAACACACACAACAATTTAAACAAAACATTCAACTCTTGGGTGAGTGTGTTACTTCGTTAACAGTACTGTACACACATTGTGCTACAAAATATTAGTGATGAAGATGAAGGTTTGGACAGAGGTAAAACTACAAACTGAAACTTTTAACCAGAGAGGGCAGTAAAACACTTCTTAACAGCTCGGTGTTAAGCTGCTCTTTAAATCTCACAGCACAGACGCTCCTAATCTTTTAATAAGTAATGTTTTACTGAAGAAAGATAAAAACACGTTTATGAGAACGATATAAATGTTCTTTGATGCAAGATGTGAACAACGTGTTGTGTTTTTGATGACTGCCAGATTGCCTTTAATCCTTTACCCTCATTTATTTCTGTACATCAGAAGAACTATGAACACAGTGGGCAAGAAGTTTCTGATGGATCAGCTGATCGCCTCACCGACAGATGGTATTTTTTAGGCGAGGAGTTTATTGGCACTAATCAGTCTCCTTTGTCCCTTAGTGCACACATACACACCTCAACATTTGTCAGGGTGGAAGCACATAAGCAATTTCTCTATAATACACACACATATGACAGATTCAAAGGTCGTACTTGAAGACGTGGGTGATTAAGACATATGTCAATATCAGAGATGGAAGTTGTGCAAAGGTCAACTGTAAAGACTTTGGAGTTGACTGACGTCATAAGAGTCTGATACTCCTACCTCTGACCTTATCTGAAGTTGTTTTAATGAAGTGTGGGACCGACGCACAGCTGACAGACAACTCTGTTTATTGCAGGTATGGGTCTCACTTTATCCGAAGGATTTGGGAGGTGTTTAAAGACAAATTCTGCAAATTTTATAAGCTGCAGATCACATGTACTCACATCATCCACCCCCCCCCTACTTCTTAGGTTTTCGTTCTTAATGGAATAGTTCAGGTTTTTTGAAGTGGAGTTGTATGAGGTACATATGCATAGTCAGTGTGCTTCCTACAGTAGACAGCAGTCCCATTTTGAAGAAGCAGACAGAAGTCCAAACATGGAAGTAGAACAAGGCTCTGCTGTGGACAGGGTGAGCAGAAAAACACATTTTAGCTGCATAAAAGAGCCCCATCTCAGTGTATGCTATAGTGAGCACATTCTCATCGCTTTAGCTTGCTGTCTGACTGCTTATTACACCGCAGATCTTTTATGTGTTTCAGCCACATAAAAAAGTTGGACTTTTTTAATACACCTTTTTTGTGCTGACCCTGTCCACACAGTGCTTTGTTCTACCTCCTTGCTGGAACTTCTGTCCGCTTCTCCAAACTGGAAGCTTGCTGGCTGATGTTTACTGTAGGTAACACACTGTCTAAGCATACAATAAGTATGCCCAAATAATAAATCATGTAGATCAACCTTTTAACAGATTAGGGTGAACGTACCTGTTCTACCTCAGATACAGAGAAAGTCAGCCCCATGGTTGCTAAATATTTTTGTTTTTACATATTGTATAACCATTTAGCAGGTTTTAGGTTTTATGTGCTTCTAAGTTATCTTTAAACGTAGAACTGTTTTAGATACTTTTTAGTGATATTTATTATTGTGTTTTTGTAATGTCAGTATGTAAAATTATAGAAGTCACCTCAAATGCTAAATAACAGAGCCTATTCCAGTGTTCCTCCTCTTCAATGTGGGCCAAAATGGTGGTACAAACACTAACACTCCCTCGGTGCTCTGAGTGCGCAGTCTGAGCAGCCCGTCTAACAAAACTGAACTAACATTAGCTAACAGCAGCTACAGCTGGCAGCAGTTTACTTTGCTGTTCATCAGTAAACTTTGTAAATCACAGAGAGTTGATGTGGAGCAGCCGGAGGACATCAGAGGGAAAAGCAGAAAACATTTTCTCCATAAAACCCCTTCCTCCTGATCGCCTTTTTTCTGCTCAGCATATAATTATTCCACATTAACACACACACACTACACTTAGTTTGATTTTAGTGTATGACTGTTCAACAACATGGTAATTCACTTTAACTTTACTGTTAAATTTAACTGTTGTGCAATTCAAAGTGCTGCGTATGAACAACATGCATCTAAAAAAGATTTCAAAAAAAGACACATAAGAGACAAACGTACACTCAGCAGTAGAAAACTGACATAAATGTCAAATGAATCTGTTGAAGTCAGTTTAGAAATAAACATCTGAGCTGCAGCTGTCTGCTGAATAACAGCAGCAGGGATGGAGCTATAAGCAAACACAGAACCGTGTTCAAACATTGGCTAAGCAGCCTGCAGGATTTGATATGCACCAACCCACCATTCAGAGCACTCCTCCTCAGGCACTCAACACATCCTGCTGTCAAGGATGTAGTGTGCGTGTGTGTATGTTTGAATGATGTCGATATGACCGCCAGTCTTTTCCTCTCTCGACATGCCTGCAGCGATGCACCTCACTGTGCTGCTGTGCCTGTTTGCAGTGGCAGTTTGTGACGGTAAGTCAACGTTTCACATTTTTACCTGTTATACTGCTGTCAGACTTGTTGGAGAATTCACCTGAATGTTCTGTGGAAGTCTTATAAAGATGCAAAGTTATGCAAATAGGAAACTTCCTGCAGTGAGAAGGAGGTTCAGCAGTATTATCCGAGGTAGCTTGGTGCAGGTTTTGGCAGACTTTAAGACCTACAACAGCAACAGACAACTATGTCTGATGCCAGGATTGTATTACAAGTTGGACAACGTGCAGCCTTGTAGAAACCGTTATATACAATACAAGTCAAAGTTTGTCTTTCCACATTTTGTATGATGCAGGTTATTAAATGGAAATCTGAACTATTATCATAAGAGGTAGGGTAAAGTAATTGGGTAGGTCATGCTTGAGTGGAAACTAAAGCAAATATATGATCAGTGATCCTGAACTAAACCTACTGTGGTGTCTGCTACTTGTGCAAACAGTTTTATGTACACACACACACACACACACACACACACACACACACACACACACACGCACGCGCACACACAATGCCAGATGACGACCAGCTGTTTGTCGGCCTCACCAGTAAACACAAATCATTACAGACTCTGCTTTATTAAACACTGAAGAGACAACAGCCTGGTCTGAACCTCAGACTGATGATGAATTTCATCTCAAGGCCCATTTAGAAACTGTTATGGAGCTTTTGATCATATCAAACATCTTTGTCAGTTAATTGTTCTGTTGTTGTGGAAATGTAGACGTTTTTGCCTGAGAAGCTTTTCTGGAGGATTAATCACAATATAACAATATATCCAACATTTCTATGATGATTTAAAGCCCCAGAGTAGCTACCTAACATGGATGCAGGAAGAGGGTGTTCAGGTGCTATCTCCCACTCTCTTCCTGTTTTTGCAGTCTGTATGTATTACTTCAGTGCTCCTGTGGTTGCCTGTGAAACACTCTACAAGTGTTGCATACAGGCCTATATTAGAATGAATCAATGCAAAAACTATGAAAGTCACACAGCATTAGATTTTCAGTGTTCCTGCCACTTCACGGATTTCAGGTGAAACTGTTTTGTCAATCCATGTTTCCAAAGTCAAGCGTGAACTTTAAAAATCAACACTACTGTAAGTAGCAACAGGTCAACAAAATGTCCTTCAAAGTACATTTTAGTTTGTACTTCCCATAATGCTGTGCTTTGGATAAAATCTACATAACAATTTGTTATAGCCGTGTAGTAATATCCATCATTAACACACACAACAATTTAAACAAAACATTCAACTCTTGGGTGAGTGTGTTACTTTTTTAACAGTACTGTACACACATTGTGCTACAAAATACTAGTGATGAAGATGTTTGGACAGAGGTAAAACTACAAACTGAAACTTTTAACCAGAGAGGGCAGTAAAACACTTCTTTACAGCTGGGTGTTAAGCTGCTCTTTAAGTCTCAGAGCACAAACTCTCTTAATCTTTTAATAAGTAACAAAACTGCATCAAAAACCTACAGCACAAAACTATTTTATAGTCTGAGATCAACAAAATTAGACAGAAACATAATTTTCCCACCTCAAGATTGAAAGTATGGAGCCCTTCATGAACATTGGATGTGTTTTTTGGATATAGACATTGAAGCAGATGTGATAATGTTGATGGTTTTCATTTTATTGTTGCAGCTGGTAAAGGTGGAGCTAATTTTAATTACTCTTTATCCTGCTGGGTAACTTGTAAACTTCCCAGTAGAGATCAATAAAGGCTTATCTTAACCTCTAATAACATAACAATAATAACCTCTAATAATCATTTATTTGTGGATTATTTTTTTGTATTATTAATATCCTTTGAAAAGTAGTATAAGGTAAAGTAATGTTGAAGCAGAACGTATCCTAAGTTTGTCCCTCTGAGCTAACATCGTTACAGGGCCAAGGATCCCATTTTCCCACATCTATCTGTCAATCTTCGAAAGTTGCTTAGCAACACAGTTATTCTGAAGGTATTTACAAAATCCTCAAAAACTCTACAGACCATCCAGATGATAAAATATTCTGTTCACTGCATCATAAAAAATATTTTTCTCAAGTTGTGACTCTGTTTCCTAATCCAAAAAAAACATCAGCTTTATTGGCATACATTGACATTTCTTACCAACATTTTATATTTTCATGTCAGATAATGTGTTAGTACTTTGCTTGTGTTTTACAACTAACCAAGGGCATACATTAAATTAGAAATTAGAAAATTATAGACTAGAAAATACAGTTGCAACTTTAGAAACAGGTTGAACATCTTCAGCACATCAGATCACATCAGCATCTTGTTGGGGCTAACACTTTTGTTGTTTAGTTTGGTGCATTAAGCTTTAACTCAAAGTGTTAGAATCAGAAAAGCAAATACTCCGTCCAATGGACCAGCTTTGTTACTTAATCTAATTGCCTCATTTCTCATCCAAACAAATTCAGCTGAGTGTACATTAATGGCTCTTTTTCACAAACATAATAAAATATCTTCTTCATTATCACATTAGCCTTTCTGCTTAACATTTAAAGACCTTCTGCTTCTGTGATAGTTACAGCAATATAAATCGGAAACTGTGCCAGTGATGACTACATCAAGTTGTGTCAGAGTACTTTATAATTCTATTACACTACATCTCAGAGGCAAATATTCTACTTTTAACTTTTAACTTTTAATGATAAACTGAAGGAATAAGTGTTTCTTTATGGGTTGAGAAACAAACATATGATGATCTTATATAAAGTAGATAATAAGCACAAATACAGCAGTAACCCACATAACGCACATTAGACGTTAATTAAGCAGCAACATTAATGTTAGAACATCATATATGATAATATTCACTGACATCATGGAATCACTGGATCATTAAGGCTATCATCAGGGTAATTTTTCAATAATAATCAATAATTTGCTTACTTACATGTACTATAAGGAGTTTTTAGCTGGTTATGTAACAGTCTCAATAATGATGATGTCTCTGTATGATCTACATAAGATTGGTAATTTCTATATACTTAATTAATGAAAAGCATGCTGTCACTGGGTTGGGTTTTGAAATGAATGAAACAAGGCAGTGGAAAGTACCGTTTTTTATCCACAGGAGCCGCCAGAATCAACACAAAGTTAAAGTTCCTTGCAGCTGTTTTAACTAAAGTTTTGAATAAAGTTGATCAAGTTTAATCAAAGTAGTCTGGCATGTCCAAACAGAGACATCCTCCCTTGTATGTGTAAGCTTGTTCAGGCTTTCTTTTTTAAACTAAGAACCATCTCCAAAGTCAAAGCCAACTTGTTCAGAACGCAGTAGCTAGGCTTCTTACCGGTTTTAGCAGACAACATCACATCTCACCAATTTTAGCTTCCCTCCTCTGGCTTCTGGTGTGTTTTAGGATTTATTTTACGATTTTACTGGTCACTTTTAAAGCCTGTCGGGGTCTGGCCCCTAACTACATTGCCAGCATGCTAACCCTGTACAGGCCAGTGCGTAGCCTTAGATTCTCGGGCAGTTCCTTTCTGGTTATTCCGGGATCTAGGCTCAAAACAAGAGGTGACCATGCCTTCTCCATCAGGGCAGCTCGACTTTGGAACGACCTGCCTGATCTTACCTGTGTGGCCTTTTTTTGGGTCAGCTGCTCTGTAAAGGTGCTATATAAATAAAGTTTACTGTCGTACAGTATATCTTCATTTTAGGTAATAATGAAATGCTGCGCTGTGTTTGTGGATGCTGTCATTAAATTAAGCAAATCTAAAGTGGAAGTGGCCAGTATCTCTTTTTGTGCATATGAGGCATAATTTCCAGATACACCTCTGCTTTTAGTTTAAAATATCAGCTGTGTTATCTATGATGAAAAGAACAAAGAAACAAACACTCCTCTAGCCTTATCTTGAAAAGTAGTGAATGCTGTGCATCATCATCTTTTCATGCTGTTTGTTACTTTACAGAAACGGCCCTAATTAAACCAACTGCTGTGCCAACGGAAAATGATGTCAGTACATCCAATACGACAGCCACAAATACCACGCAAGAGCTTCGAGCAACAACACACCAGAGTACAAGTGCAGTCACTTTAGTGTCATCATCACCACCGCCGACAACTTCCCCACAAACACCCAACAGGACAGAGGAAATACGTCCCACCACCACTCCTCAGACTATACCAGCCAATCTGACGTCCAACGAGACAGTTTCCAATGAAACAACACTCACACCAGCATCAGAGTCACCAAATGTCACTACAACCACCAACGTAAACACCACCAGCCCAGGTCAGACTGGTGGGCTGAGGGACTCTTTATTCTGAATCAGAGAACCAGACGTCTACACCACTAAAAAACAACATTTTCTCATAGAAATGCTTCCTTAGTGGTTTACAGTGAAATTGTGAGTTCAGGAGTTATGTTCATTCAGTATTAAAATAAAAGTCTGCCAATTGTTTTTTATTTAAAGTTACATAGATTAATTTTTGACCCCTAGAGGACAGAAGATCTTAAAAATCTGACTCGAAAACAAGCTGTTTTTTTCTAAAGAGAAAGAAAGAGCTATGGCTAGTAAAGGTTGAAGTTTTTATTTAAAAAGATCAGAATTCATAAAAGTAAATCACTTAGACTGTTGTGTTAGCAACAAATTAGTCTCAGACATCTATTGTAGTGGCTAGTTTGGTTAGCGATAAAGTTACTGCGGAAAACTAAATTGTATTACCAGCTGAGTATCTACAGCTAGTTCTCCAATAATAGCATTAGCGGAATATATATATATATAAAAATAATAGGTCAATGTTTGTTTGCCACAGATCTAACAAAATGGTGGACATAACAATACCATTTAAACTGATATGTAACAATGCCTGCATTATAATAAAATAATTTAAAAAAAAGGTCAAATGACAAACACAAAAACTGGACAATTAAAGTAAAATACTGTAATTAAAAATGTCAACAACACTCTTATGTAACAGATTTTCCCTGCATTTTTATTATGATCACCTTCACCTATGTGCATTTACTTGCTGTGTGTAGCCAATTGAAAAAGGTTTGATAAATTTGTACCCAGAAGTAGAGTTAGAATGTAAAAGTACACATAAATGTAGAACTGATAAGATTTACTGTAAAATTACAGTAAAAAGTGTAAAATTGTTAAACAATAGTTTGGTTGTTATTTTCTGAGTTTTACTTTTGAGTTTTGTATACAATTTAAAAAACAGAATACTATTGTAAAAAAATGTATTTTCCATAAATTTACACACTTTACAGTGTGTTTTCTGTAATAACATCTTTAACTCAAACCAACTGCTTGTACATTTTGCACTTTGATTGTCGTCTTCTGGCACCCTTTTTCTGGACAGCAGAAATGTAGTTTATGTAGTTTGTTGAGTAGTTAACGGTAACTTATTTATTTGTCACCCTCAGTTTCACATGAGTGGGAAAAGACTTGGCAGCAAAACCTGGCCTTGTGGCCATCCTCTGCATCTTCTGTATCGTCTTAACCCTTGTGCTGGTGGTTGTCATCGTGAGATGCGCCCAATCTCCGAGGTCCAACTTCGAGAGGCTTGAAGATGTGCCGTTGGTGAGTGAGAAAACAGGAGCCTGATGCTTTAAGTGATTTTAAACTAATTAACATTTTAAACTGAAATTGCTCAACAACTATTGGATCATGCATTGCCATGAAATGTTGTTTCATTAATGTCTGTGTTTGTTCTGGGTACTCTAGCTTCTTCCCACAGTCCAAATACATGCAGTGTAAAGGTAAATTGGTTAATTGGTGACTCTAAACTGCCCATAGGTGTGAATGTAAGCATCACTGTTTATTTCTTTCTGTCAGCCTTGTAATGGTGACTTGTTCATGATGTACCCTGTCTCCCACCCAAAGTCAGCTGACACTGGCTCCAGTCCCCTATGACACTGATAAGGATTAATAAGGAATAATTGTAGTAAAGAGAGATGCAGGATTACAAAAGCGTCAAAGGAGGTGTGCAGAAACACAGGTTGACTCTTATTTACTCATCAAACAACGGTAGTCTTTTAACATTTTTAGAAAAATGGGGTGCTGCTCTTCCCATGCAATACATATTAAATTCTGCAATGTAAACAAAGAAATACAGTACATTCAGAATTAATCAATGAAATGTACAACATGAACAATTTAACTTAATTAACTGAAATATTTCCACCCATTCCATCATCCAATCAAAACAATACCCAGCTCCTTCTAGCTTCCATAAAAGGGAGCCTATAGAGGTGTGCTCCCTCTTTAAGCCCATGCCGAGATGCACAAAGGACTGGAAACAGGTGACAAACTACATTGTCTGTCTTGCACTATTCCTCATTTCAATATTTTTTTTGGAATAAATTTAACCAAGATGACCATGCTCTATCCCTCCCATCCAACATAGCAAATCAGTTAAACAATTAAAATTGTAAAGTTGGCCCAGCAAACAGTGAGTTAGCACTTCCTCACAATAATGTAACAGAGCTAATGCACTAGTATAACATGGTGAACATGCATTACTCCTGCTGACCACTAGCACATTTGCATTGTCATAGTAAGCATGGTGCTGATGTTAGCATTTAGCTCAGCCTTGCAGAGTGGCTAGACTTTAAGATACAAAACTTATGTAACTCTTTATCATTTTTTGTAGTTGTTACCATATTTGGATGCACATCAACCCCAAGCATTAATGAGACTGAGACCCACGTAGCATACACAGTAAACGATGACATGAATAGAGTGTGGTTCCACCTTGTGTGTGCAAGTTGCCTGGTATTTCCATCAGCAGGGGGCAACACATACTCGTGTTTATGTCAAATATGATTAGATCAAGTACAAGGCACGACTGGCAGCGATACAGCATCTTGCTCTGCTGTTAACCCTGGCAGTGTATCAGGTTTCTTGATGTGTCACCTTCTTTTCTTTTCCCCTAAACAGTGAGAACAGTGGTTTGCAGTCTCTCTTTTACGGAAACAGGAAGCCTGACAATGTGTTAAAAAGTCTCATAAACGGGACAGCATGTAATGACTAAGCACATTCTTCAGAAATTGAAGCTTATGATTATGCTCGATCAGTGCATCAGCAGATATTCTGACACTATTAGCATCCCGGACTCTTTAGATCTCAGATGAAAATGTAATCAAGGAGGTCCCCACGACATGAGAACAGACATTTCTAAGAAGAGACGAAAGCAAAACACTCAACAGAATATCAGTACTGTCATCAGCTATCTATAAATATTTATGACCACATGTAGCCACTGTAAAGAGCTTCTAGCACATTGTTGTGCTGGATTAGGACATAGTGTACTGCACATTAACATACACAGCAGCATGTACATGGCTGACAACATATGGGTCCAAGCACAGAAGCAGCTGATTTTGCAAAGTGAGCACATGACGATGAGCAGAAAACATGCAGGTTTAATAAGTGTCAGAGTGATATGCTGTATTTTAAAAGGCAACTGTAAGTCTTATTCAGGGGAAACCTTTATTCTTCCCGCATGTGGAGCTCCCAAACACATTTGGATGGACAAAGACACTTCATTTATAGTGACCGACAGCTTCTGTCAGTTGGTTGGTTGCCAAACTACAGTGGCACAATATTTCATTAAAAATATTAACAATCAATTAAGGGTTGTTGAAAAGATAAAAGTTATTTTATAACCCACGGCTGCTCCAAATGAGCCTGTTATCTTATGCTTTTGTCTAGACACTGTTACTGTCGAAGTGGTGAGCAGGGGAAGGACCCAAATGCAGAAAAGGCACAACAGCAACAGTTCAGGGTTTTATTGTAGCACTGAACGTGTAAAGCTAAGAAAGCTTACAGGAAGGCAAACAGGAAGGTATAGGTGGCATGAAAGAACATATGCATGGCCACAAAGAAACTACTAAATGATCTGAAAATTACTACATTTTTTGCTTTTTTCAGAAAAAGACGATATTCCTGCTAAAATGGTTCATGAAATGAATATTCAACTAATATTCCTGCTTATATAGAGCTGTCAAAATGAAGTTTTCTGTTGCTTGGCAGCAAGCCTTTTTCAGTAGGCATCTGGCCACACACAGTGAGTAAATGCACATAGGTGAAGGTGATAATAAAAATGCAGGAAAAATCTGTTACGTAACAGTGTTTTTCTGCAAAACCTTGACTGGAAATTTTAGTAAATTAATAGTTTTTGACATTTGTTTTTAATTATAGTATTTAAAGTTAAAAGTTATTTAAACTTTAAAAGTAGTTGTGTTCCTTCTCCCGAGCAGAAATATGAGCTTTTCTTTTTTGCTTGCAAACTGTTGTTCGTTGATTTGTTTACAACACGTAGAGCCAACTGTAAACAGACAAGAGGCTGTGTGTCACAAACTACGGCAAAAATCCTAACTGAGACACATATTACGAATACGCTCTATACAAATCCAAAGAATGCTCCCAAAATCTGAATAGGCACATTCCTCGTCTTAATTGGAAAGTATAGTATACGGAATAAAGTCTTATCCAAACAGAATTTGATGTTTACGTGACCTGTATCAAATTCAAAATTTTGTCATATTTGTAATAATAGTGGAAAATGAGTGTGCATTTAAATGTTGTCACTGACTGGGTAAAAAAAAAGCTGGTCATATAATGCTGTCCAGTCAATGTCAGAAATCAGAATTTTAATGAAACTTTTGACCTCCAAGTGTTCCAGGATGGCGCCTTCAGCCTCCATTGTCATGAACAGGCAAATCAACTATAGAGTCTAAAACTGTTTTTTGTACCAGGCTGTAAACACGTTTATTTCTGCTGTGAAGTTGGACATTTTAACTTCGGGGCTCTTGGAAACTGACTTGTTTTGGAGCCAGCCTCAAGTGGTCGTTTGAAGAACTGCGGCTTTTGACATCTCCATGTTACTTTCACTTCACAGCCATGGAGGTTGCTGCTTGGAAAAACTGATGTTTCTTTGGCAAGTGTACATACAATTAAATTTTCAACAAAGCAGCCATGCATATATAAAAAAAAACAGAGGAGGAAAAATGAAGCAAAAGGTAACAGACAACATAATATACACTTTTATTTGGAAATGTATATAAATATTTAACAGGTGTGTGGGTAGGAGTGGACGTCAGGTGACTGCAGGGCCAGAGGGAGTGGCTTGAAGTGGGAGTGAAAAAGTCTGAGGGCATCTGGTGGAGAGGTTGAAAATGGCACGTCTGGGGAGTTGGAGTAAAGGGAGAAGTGAGCAGAGAAAGCAATGCAGAGAGATGAGAGAGTGTGGCTGAAGGGAGGGCTGAGGGCTGAAGAAGACTTTGTGACACTGACAAGGTCATTTCCTGTTTCTGCTTTGCAGCTCATTGGTATTCTTGTTTCATGCATGCTTTCAGGGTTTGAAGGAACATTTTGACAGTGATATGTTGAAAGCTTATTGAAAATTACGATCATTTTAATCTCTTTTTTGAAACTTACCTTAAGATTTGTGCGACCACATTGCAGCGAAATTACAAAGAAGAAAATGCAATCATGGAAGAGGAAATGATATTGAACTTCTGTAAATAAAGATAACACACTGGTTGCTGTTTATTATGAATATGTTTTGTTTCCTCTCCAGGGCAAAGTTAGCGAGGACTCTCCGTTCGCCCACTACTCAAAATGACAGAGGAGACTTCAACAGGCACTGTAGTCCAGAAGATATCCGATCTGGTGCATGACGTCTGCCACATCAGCAGTAGAGAAGAAAAACACAAGTTTTATGTCATTCTCTCAGGCTCTTATTTCTTTATGTGGCACTTATGTAACTGACATTGGAGCTTATTTGGCTGCTTTCAGGCTCTGAAGTTTAATTAACTATTGCACTGCTTCTTCAGCGAACAGCTTGAAATGAATGTAAATGTAATCTTTCCAAAATTGGTGATGTTTGTCCTCATAAGCACTTAAAATTCATAATTGCACTCTTGCACGTAACAAATGAAGTCCTAAGAACACACATATTTGAAGTTTCCATAACGGTTTGGAGATTTGTGTCACAGTCGCACTGCACAGGAAGATGTTTTCCAGAGTCATCTGCACATATAAATGCCTCTTTCGGGCAAGTAGTAAAATGTGTGTGCTATACAATTTATATCACAAATGTATAATTTATTGCCATAGATGATGTATAAATGATGACCTTCCTGGCTTGAGATGTCCAGTGTGGATTGTAGTCCTACAAACAGTTTTCAGATGTGGAAATAAACTATGGGCAAAACATTAGGACGTCCAACTAACCAAGGAAAGATTTAAATAGCTTTGTTGGCTCCTCTGCTAAACTGTAATCCTGGTCAATTAGTTCTGTCTTTAATAATCAACAGCCCTGAAACTAATTTGCAGAACCATGACAAACTATATCTCTTCGCATGCAATGTTGCAAAGGCAAAGCTGCTCTCGTTCATTCATTTTAATTCTACAGAGCCTTCTTCGAATCAAGAATAAAATATTAAAACTATTTGTATACTGTTTCAACAAATTTGAAAATTTTAATTCAAGTCATTTTACTACAGTGCAACATGCTCATGATCTGGGATTGCAGTAAAATGCATGAAAATGTTGGTGAGCCTCATATAACCCGGCCTCTTCTCTGTGCAATAGACATGTACTGTCAGACTGCAAACGTGATGTTTACAATGAAATAAAATGAATATTCCCCAAACTTTAGTTGGATTTTGCTTTTCCATATTACAGGTTGCTGTCATGGCTTTATGTTCTACTCAGGAGAACCAACCCCCACCCTCTGCTGTCTGTTGTCACCCACACTTTAACATGTCAGGTTTCCCCAGATACATGACTCAGACTCTAGAGATAAAGCACCTTGTCTGCAGGGTTTGATGGTGAAGTTTTACCCAAAACAGGTCACAACTAGTCAGATGACTGTGCTACTGTGTTGTTGCTGTCTACCTGTCTGTGAGTGTAACATCACCACGGAGACGCTTCTTTAGTGGAAACATAAGTAGAAGTAATCTGAACAACATGTGAGTGTGAACCTTTACAGACAGACTCTATCCGTCTAAGTGAGAGACAAAAGCAGAAGTGAAAAGATGTTGGCATGCTGGACGGTTACAAAGTATTTTTTCACATTTGCTGACATTGATTGAAAACACTTTGTTTTGTTTCTTTTGTAGTTTTCAGATGCAAAAGAAGAGCAATTATCTGTGACGTAAGCATGAAAATGATTTTCACAAAAGACCTGAAGAATGACATGATTTTCTTACTTCTACTTTCTCTCTTTTTTCAAGGCCTTTTAATTGCAATGTGCATACAATAAATGCATCCTATTGGCAATGAAATAAAAAGCAGTGTTCACAGAATTCCTGCATAGTGGAAAATGAAATGAAAATATTCTAACAAATTATCATTCAGCAACAAAGTCTTAATGCATGGTAGTATCTCTGCAGTGTCTCTGACACTGCCCCTCACTTCTTCTTTCATAAATGTGCCACATCCGGCCATTTAAAAAAAATGATTTTAGACCCATATTTTGCAGCTCAAGCTTCTTCTCCCTGGTTCCTCTGCCATATCATTTTCACATTAACAGACTCAAGAAGGAGTGAGTTGTTTTAGAAAGTTGTGAGGCTTTGTGTTCTTTGCATTTGCGTGGTAGTTCCAGATAGTTCATAATAGTGTTGTCAGTCACATTATAAGACTGAGATATAACACAACTTCTTATCTGCAAGTTCTTCCAGAAATGTACTATTCTCTAGTGCTATGGTTAAATGACTAGTCAAACTCTCTCCTTTATGCCTCTCAGCTCCTGTTACTGTGCAATAGCCGCAAAAGTTGTAAAATACATTTTTATGTCTCTAAGCTGCAGTTTTAGTCATGTCTTTTATGCATCTCAACTCACTTGGTAAATGAAGATTAAACAACTAAAAGTGTAATACTAATTTTAAAGGTGCTTACAAATGAATGCATCAATGATCCCTATTATAGGCATATACAATAATATAACGTTCTAAAAGGGGCCATTGTACCTTTACTTATGATTCTTTGATTACATTAAGCTTACAGTACATAGTCTTTTTTAAATGTGGGGCTGTTACAAGATAGATAGATAGATAGATAGATAGATAGATAGATAGATAGATAGATAGATAGATAGATAGATAGATAGATAGATAGATAGATAGATAGATAGATAGATAGATGTGCACACATGCATACATGTACATGTCTGTTACTCGATAAGTAGAGGAGAAGGGGTAAGAATAAAAAAGTGTATACTTCCTCCTACTACTTCTTAAACATGTGAGATTTAATTTGCACTGCTTAAGAGAACTTAATAATTAAGTTTGTTTTTACATATTCGAAATACATTTTCAATCAATAGATAGATAGATATTAAAGTTAGTGAGTTTGTAAAAGCAAGGAAATTAAATCATGAGTTGGCCACAGATAAACAAATGATTGATAAGAAAACACACACACACACACACACACACACACACACACACACACACACACACGTTGTTGTGTGTGTGGTGGTGGTGTAGCGTCATTAACAGTCAGAAGAGCTCGTGGTTGCTGTAGTAGAATTGTTTACCTCTCAGAGCTGACACTTCCTGTCACGTGACGCGGGCCGTCGACGTCACAGTGACGGCGGGGCACGCTGCGTTGCATGTCTCAGAGTTTGAAGTCTAACTAAAGTTTACTAACCTGCAGCAATAAAAATGGACAGCAGTGATAAGTGCAGCAGTGTTACCTGAACGACACCTCCAACAGGCTCAGCGACTTCTTGGCTTCAAGCAAACAAACCAAAAAGAAATTCAGACGAAGAGAGAGAAGACGGCTGGTCGCTGCGGTGAGTCCCAATGAGCCTTTGCAATTACCGGTAGTCTCCGTACTTCAGAACAACGCTGTAGATGCGCTCTGAGCTCAGATGATGTCTTAAACATGTACATGTCTCTCATGTCAGTGAGTATGAAGACTGACGGCTGACAGCTTGCTGCAGTAGAGGAGAAAACTCTGAGAAATCACTGCTTTCACAAAGGGAGTCTGATAGTGTCCCTATAGAATATCACACAAAGGTTGTCTGTGATGTTCAACGGTGATTTTACACTGATATTACCTTAATTAATATAATATCTAACCACTGTAGTGTCGTCATTACATATAAGAGTAACTTTGTGTTCATCTACAGCCTGTTTCCTGTAATAGTCCTGTAAAATCATAACACACTTCTTTGGAAGTGTGTCATCATGTATCACTGTAGTACTCTCTTGTGGAGTTGCCTTACTATAATATTTGTATAATATCCTCGAATGTTTATCATGAGATCAGTGCACATGTCGTATCAGTAGTTTCCAGTACCAGTTCTTATGTTGTACTGTGAACTGTTGGAATAATTTGGCTTCATGATCAAACCAACATGGAATGTATTTCCCCAAAATATTTATGCGTTCCCTCCTCCTGTCTTTATCTCCTTCCTTCCTCCATATCAGCTTCCTTCATACTGTCTCTATGAAGCACACACACACACACACACGCACACACGTACCGTTTGATATGGTGGAATCTTTTCCTTTTTTTTCCCATCATATCTCTCTTGCTCTTCAGCAAAAGTGTGAGAGGAAAAACAATTTTCCTCATCCCCTGTTTGAGATCATTCTTGCCTTCTTTAAAATTATATATTTTATTATTTTAATCTAAACAATGCACAAAGCTGGCTTTAACTGTCTACATCTGGTAGGGTCCAGTGTTTAGTGCCTTACTCAAAAGTCTTGGATGAAGAGAGCGAGTCCATGGATTAAAGGAACATTAGAGAAAATAAGATGAAAATGAGTTTGACTTCAAAATGATCATTTTCAAAATACAGCGAGGTGGTAATTCATTGCATTTGTTCTGTTCTTAATGTCTTATATCGTTTGTAGTTCTCGTGTCTGAATGACTCAGAACTGAGAAGTTTTTAAAAATATATATATTTGAATTTGGTAAAACAATGAAACAAACATTTAGTCTGAATTGCTCTCTTCTTTTCAAAATGTCAGCCGTTCATGACAGTGTCTCCATCAGTGTTTTGAGGAGTTTTTGTCAGACCGGCCAAGACTGGTTTTTCACTGTACCTTCAGTGCCCACCTTTACACTCCACTCCTGCAGTCTCCTGGGGGTTAAAGTTTTTCTGTCAGACCTGTTTTTCCTGACGTATAGGAAACTTTGGAATCCTTCAGTGTCATCAATTCAACAAGAAACCAGACTGTTCTCACTGTGTCCATTAGATGGAGTGCTGCTGCTGCTGCTGCTGCTGCAGCACTGAGCCGCCTCCTCCTGCTGCTCTTATCATCCATCACCATCTGCAGCTGCTTCATCTACAATCTGCTTTTGTCTGTCTGCGTGACTCACTGGTAATTTGACAGAAAAATTACATTTGTCTTGTCACTTCCTCAGAAATCACTGGTGAGGAGAGGTGGCGGCTTTGAAAAAACAAACAAACCCTGGGCTTGTTTTTTTAAAGGTGACTGAAATTCACTTTATTGACTTTATTTGTCAGTTGTTTTATGTGATTAATGTTTTTGAATATCAGTTGAAGCTCTGTGCTGTCCAGTAGCAGATGTTTTGTCATAACGGAAAATGCAGAGTATTTAGTTTGAAACTGAAGAACAGAGGGAAGAGATTAGATGAAACTGAACTGATCCAGTTAAAGAAAATAGTCTGCAGCAAAGAGCCAAACATAATATAAACCATAGAAATAAAGTAGAGACAACCCTATATGTCGATGGATTATGACTATGACTCACTCCTTTCTCTCAGTGATTACTGTCCAAAGTCATTGTTTGCATCAGATTGATGACTCAGTAACAGTAAGTCACTGTTTGTGAAGTTCCTTCCTGCATAACAAGGGAGTAAGATGTAAAGATATATGGCCACAGTGGTTGTCAGACATCTCTCTCTGATGTCTAAATCAACATTTATTTGTCATATCATGTACAGTGTGTCATGCATTGCTACGTGGCTGTGGTCAAAGACTATGTAATAGAAATGATTAACAAAATTTAGACCTTGTATGTGCAAAGTTAGTCAATGATGTGCACAGGAGCTAAATGTTTTTGAAAAAAACAAAACAAAAGGAAAAACCGTTAAAATTGTTTTATATAGTTCCATATTTTGGGGCTACAAGTTTAGTAACAAAAGCTCACTAACATGCTATGACCTCTTTGTTTAATCCATAAAAAACTGTGCAGTGTCACAACAACAAGTTGTAGATTTATGAGCAGTTATATAAAGAACTATTCGTTGGCCAGGAGCAGTGACCTATAACGTCTCTACTAGTTCTCATTTAACTCCCGTAAAGAAAATGATTAGATTAGATCATTCAAAGACATCATTTATTGAGGTGTGTGTGTGTGTGTGTGTGTGTGTGTGTGTGTGTGTGTGTGTGTGTGTGTGTGTGTGTGTAAAAGTCCTGCATTTAAAATCTTACGTAAGTAAACGTACGCATGTATTTTCAACAAACTTTACCTAAAGTATTAAAAGTATTTTACAGAAAGATATGTAATGTCATAATGTCAGTGTTTTAATATTATATATGATGTCTTTGGTCTAATATAAATGCTGGGTAGCTTAATCTACAACAATATGTCATATTCTGTAAGAGCATCATATGTCTGTTGTGCCGCTGTGCTGCCAGAAGCGGCACAACTAAATCTCTAAAAAGTCGAGTTTTCATGTGCTCAGAAACTTTCTGAGATTTTCCAGCTAATCGAGGAAGATTTTTATTTTATAAAGAAGGAAAAACACTTTATTCTTCAGTTTGTCAAGTTGTCTGGACAGGAAGGGGATGACAAATTGAGAAAATCTGTTACGTAACTGTAGCTGTCAGACAAATATAGAGTTAAAAGTACAATTTTTGCCTCTAAGATGCATAAACTGTTCAAAGATGAAAAAATTTGGTACAGTACGTGAGTAAATATAAGCAGTGACGTTACAGTATTGGTGGTGGTGGGGTGCGGTCTGAATCACATTTTCCCTCCATAGATATGTTGTTTTGTAGTGAAGCTCTTGAATGACTCTTCAGCCTTATCAGCTTAAATTTTAACTGCTGTGCGTCATTGCAGCGACGGCATCACAAGACACCTTGGGTGTTCACTTTATGATGGTTGATTGTGGGACTAAAGACAAGAACACCGCTGCTGCAATAGTTAATGATTACAGACTCTGTTGTGCTGGTGGGAGTGGGTTCAACTCTCTCTACACACACTGAGTTGTTGTTTTTTTGCAGCAGCAGCAGCACAAGATGTTACACACTTTATAAAACACATGATGCTGCCAGTCAGTGTTATGAAAATGGCCTTTTCACTTCAAAATGCACTGCCACTGCTCTAAAATGTGAAATACTTGTACTTGATTGAACAGATAAATGCTTTTGAAATTTTAATGAATTTAAAAAAAAATCCAGATTTTATCACTGTTGTCAGCTATCACAGACAGCATAGCGGAAATTTGTCTTTCTGAGCACTGTTTGCTGTTCTATCATGAAGTCTTACTAATACACCAGTAATGAAGGGCTAATTAAGAGACTCATTTGTATGCGAAAGCTTACCAACTATGCCCTGAAATCGACTTTTCTCACTGCAGATGTTAAAGCTGTAATAATAAAAGCTAATAATAATATTAATAATGGTGGAACAAGAAACTCTTCATTCTTTGGAACTGAATGTCAGCTCACGACAGAGGAAAGACAGCCTGTCATTACTCTGAGAAGTGAAAGATTGCCTCACAAAGAAACTGACCGAAATTTCAAAGCACTGTTCTTGACACTGTGGAAAAGGCATCTAGAAACTGGGTTGAGCTGTGATCAAAACAGGTCTGGCTGACTGTGGAGCATATCAGGGGCCACAGGGTTTCCAGCCCCACTAGAAGGCCTCAAAGCTGAGTGTTATTTCTTAGATGTAGAAGAAATAATACAGCAACTTTCAAAAGACTTGAAGAAGGATTGCTATATTTCAATAAGAGGACTGTTTCACAGCAGACATTGACTTGTCATTGAGCTGCAAAGTGGTTCCATAAATAAACGTCCCATCGATTTTCACTATAGACAATGTTTTGTGACTCACATTTCTGTGTCTTTTATTATTATTATTTCTCCAAAATATTAACTACGTCAGAAAATATCTGCTCCTTTGATTAAAAAGTTCATGCTACAAGGCCAAAAAACTTTAGAGGAGAATATAACTATGACTCATTTGGGGCATTTCGACAAGAAATATCCAATCACAGAGCTTGATATTGTGTTTTGTGCAGAAGTTAAAGACGCCGCTGTTGAGAAAACTGAAAACAAAATCTGCAACTTCAGTGTACACTTTCAGATTCATTACACAACTATGGCAGCATGTTATGACCACATATTGAACAAGAAAGCTTTACTGGCTTCTTCTCCATAACCACAGAGACACATGGGTATTGTATTGTAGTGTTTTTATGTTGTTATTTGGCAGTAACAGCTGACGAGAGACTGGAACCTGCGTTGCTGCCGTAAGAACTCAGCCTTAGTACATGGGGTGCATGCACTACTAGGGGTGCCCAAAAACATGATTTCTCAGAAAGAAAATGGAAATAATTAAAACTACTGGCAATAACAAAAATGTATATGTTCGTAACATTGAACACTATTCTCTGTCAATCCTGTTTCTATGTTATGTAACACTGAGGATGTTGTTTAAAGAACATTTTTTCAAATGGGAATACAAAATGAGAAAAAACATTTTCAGAACCAGCAGCCGCTCCCACAAGTCTGCTGGAGGTACAGCTCAGGTGTTTTATTAACAATGGCTCATAAAGTGTCCCAGTAAGTCGTGACAATACGAGGACCCAAAACTGAAGTAGCTAAATGGAATTCAACCATCATTGATTTTATTATTTACATCTGTGGTTTTCATTTTTTAATTGAAATTTAAATGCAATCTGTTGAAAGAATCTGGGATATTGTGCTCAGAAAACCCAACATGAGCAAACACATAAACCAAAGCCAATAAAGAGGAAGAGGAGGTGTGTGTGTTTTCCCTTGTTAAAACTGCATTAAATCTTAAATACATCTTAAAGCAGTTCTCACGCTTTCATTTATGCAGTGTGATATTGTTGTAGATAAAATAGTTTCCTGTTGTGAGTTGTGGTAAATAGCATGCTGTGGCCTGGAAGTAGTTTCTTTTCTGTACTTCCCCGTCACTGTCAATGGTATGATTGTTTATGTAAACACCACATCCTTTTTAGATTTTAATGGGTAACTCCACATTTCAAATATAAAAAGCCTTGAATGTGCAGGCTGGGATATGCCTCCGGTGTGTGAGCAGCAGGTCTTGTTTACTGTTGGCGGGCAGGTTTTCGGAAAGCAGCAGCAGGAAAGTGATGAGCAGCAAAGACATGTATATTGACTGTTCACGGTGTATGAAAACAAAATGTCACACGTCTTTAATAAAACTGCCAATATAACTGGAGACTGGAGGCTTTAGCAGCTGCCAATCTAAATTAAAGAAGTCTCTGTTGATGACCATGAATCCGATCACCTTCACACTTGGTGGGTTTATTGCTGAGGACTTAAGAAAGCTCAGCGTTGGGTGTGGTTTTTTTGATGAGTAGTTCTCAAGAAAGCTGCAAGCACTAATACTTGAAGCAATTAGTCCGATTCTGAACGGGCACATTTTGATTGAAGTACTTTACTGAACTTTTTTAAGAACTTTTTTTTACTGAAGTAAAATCACAGAATGCAAAAAACAAAGATTTAGTTTGTGTGGAAAAAGCAGCCAAGATTAAGGGCTCCTTAAGGTAGGCAGGGACTAAAGAATGGCAAGAGATTTAGGGCAACGGCTCGTTTGAAGATCTCAAGTCTGAGAGCAGAGGTCAGACGCATAAAACTCTGAAAGTTCAAGACTAAACTCTGCATTTCCAGAAAGGAACAAATATGTATATGCACTCTTAACACCGGATCTATAAAGTTGCATGCGTGTATGAATCTGTTTCATAAATTGAAGTAATGTAGAATAAAATAAATTGAATGTTTGTGTTGTTTGTTCATAGCTCTCATAGCAAAAGAATGAACTAAAAAACAAACAAACAATAATTTACCCTCATTGGTATAAATGCGAGTGGACAAAAGAGCTTACCATGAAGTTTAATTAACACTGCTATAAAAAAAAAACCCTGAACATTATAACCTTCATGAAATGTTATTTATCCAAAAAGTCCTCCAAATTAAAGGGCACAATCCATCGTTTGTCAATGTGTTATCTGGTCTGACACCACTATCGGTGCGACGACACCTTTTGTCTGTGAAAATAAATCCACTTTATGATGTAACAGTTGGGTTAATGTTTGGTTCAACTTCAGCTTCACCCTCTCAGACTGGACTCAAACTGTGTCTGTATACACAGATATATACGGGAAACAACACTTCTTCCTACTTCAGGCTCGAGATCTTGTGTTATTTTCAGAAATAACAGCAACTTTACAATTAATAATTGCAGAGGGCGAAGCAATCATCAGTCACCAATCACCATTGCAGTCATCAGTCAATATATCCATAATTTGGTCAACAGATAATCAGTCATAATAGTAGTTTTTGTTGGTTTCAGCTACTTAAATTACATTTACACATCACTATTTAAAGTGATTAATTGACCAATTTAGGGAATAATCAGCCAATTAATTGATAATAGAAACAATCATTCAGACCTGTTGAGGAATCAGGATGGACAACAAAGGTCCACCCTGTATTAAAGGGTCAAACTATGTAAAAGCATTGGTATTGATTATTCATCTCATTGAAATCATCTCTCTTAATCAATGAAGACGCTGGAAGGCAGCACGGAGAGCAGTGATAACTTGATATCGTTGACAGTTTATGGTGCTAAGCATGAATAAAACATTTGTTGTGAAGGTTTCCATGTCGCGTTTTATTATGTTTGTTGACAAATAGAACAGAATGGTAGATTGAATAGACTTTTATGGCCTAAAGGGAAGTTTATTAGCTATGACTTTTATTGACTAACAGCAGGAATTAGAGCTGATAAAATGGACTCCTTGCACACAAATCTCTGGTTCAGCTCCTCATGTCGTGTCCCCTCGAGCTACTGTAGGTTGTAATGGACAGAAATGAAGTCAAATAAAGTGGAATAATCTTACAAGAGCCACGACACAACACAAATATCCAGTGATGTGTTGATATATCAACACACTGAGGGAGGAGAGGTAATTTGTTTACTGTGTGATTCAATAAAGGCAGCAGCAGCTCTGGAGGAACAGCATTAAAGGAGCAATCCACCGGGTGACTTGTCAAGTACTTCTGTGATGTCATAGTGACGTCATCAGGGTTGTCTTGACTTGGGCTTGAGCCTTTTTAATACAACGCCAACATTTAAAAAAAGTTTGGCAGAGCTTGGCATTTTGGTTGAGGGTTGTCTAATGAAAGACTGCAGATTGAGTTGTATTATGGGAAGTGTAGGATTTTTTGAGCAAGTACTAAAAGTCTGGATATCTTGACCTCTGCTGCTTATCTTCAGTGCAAACTGAAACATTGAAGTACCTCTTTAACCTCAGGGTGGGTAGTTCAATCCCTGGTGTCTTCTGCGTGTTGTTTCGTTGAGCAAGACAATGAACCACCAAACCCTGTGGATGAGCAACTATGCTAGTAATGCTGTAAAAGTACACAGTGGTACCATACCAGCAGCTGCTATATCACATTTAGCACATCAAATGCTAAAATTTTTGGACCCAGCCAGTCAATATTTGTACTGAAAATGTGTGCAGATTGTCCTGTAGATGATATGATATAATGAAACTACTGTGAAAAATGTGACCCCATCACAAAATACCAATGTTTAGAATGGAGTTTGGTTTGACAGACCACTAGGAGCAGACAGTGTTTTAACCTTAATTATTCACACAAATTAAGCTGACCTACCTTCTAATAAATGTTGCAAACAGCCCAAAGTAATTGGATTTGAAGTGGAGCTGAAATCGACCTGTTTTCTACTTCTCTGGGCTGGTAGAGAAACAGTCGTTTAATAAGCACAAATGGCTGTCAAAATAGAGACAATGATCCTGCTTTTCCACAGCAATATTATTAATTTTAAATTTTTGTCTTAACAACTGAAAAAGTAATAGTTGTTCGAAAATTACCTGGAGAGTCAATAAGGTTGGTGTTAGCGGTGAGGTTCGTCCACTTTGAAGTCAGACTGCAACTCATCAACCCCTATTACTTTTTATATATATGTATACACACACACACACACACACATAAGAATGCAGTTTGGTCCATGAGTTCATGACTTCTCATAGTTAAAAAAGCAATGCTGTAAGCAATCTGCATTTATTGGCAGGTTTACTCAAATCGGAGTGGGGTGCTCTCATCTAAGGCTGTAGCCCTGTATCCCTAAAAATTTGTCATCATCAAAACTTATTTCAATAATTTGATTAACTGTTCAGTTTTATTTTCCAACAAGTCAACTTTTTTTTTGTTTTTTAGCTGAAATATTCATCAAAGTGTCAAAAGGTTCCTGAGTGTCCTTAATGGTACCTAGGGGCCTGAATATAAAGTAAAGTGAACCACTTTGTACTCATCTCAGGTTAAAAGCCTTATATAAATGCAGTCCATTTACCATTATATGATTTATTGTCCCTCATATGAAAACACTTGTCATATCAGAGACAACACATTTTGTCTCTGCTGTGGAGTTTGTATAATAATTTCTGTCTATTGTGTTGAATTTTGTTTCCCTGCTGTGTCTTATGAGCTTGTGTGGGCTGTGTGCATGACTTGAAAATAAACAAATCAGTTCATCAAAGTAATAAAAGTGCTTTATCATGAACTTTTCTGGCTGAATAGAAATGCTTTCTGTGATGCCTCTGGCATGCTCATAAATCTATCTGCCATCAATGAGCACATGGTAATGACAGGTGGTGATGATGAGTCATATGAATATTTCATAGCTTCATTAATGTTTAGTTTGGTTGTAGGGCATTAACACTTTAATTTTTCTTCTTTACATGTATTAGAGGCTTACATTTGTATATTTTATACTGCTTGTATTTCTCTTTTTTAACAGACAATTAACAAGTGCAAACCATTTCTTGGTCGAAATAAAGGTTTAAAGTTATTCAGGTTTTCAGTAAAACTACTTTTTGAATGCTAGACATCCCTGCAGGTAGTGACATGGCAGATGATTCATTCACCAGTGAGCAGTAACAGAAAGTATCTGTTCATCTTGTCATTTGAGAAAGTGCCAGTCTCTCTTATTTCCCCTTGAGGCAGAACATATTCTCTGAATATCATAATGATTGACTTTAAGTAATGTCTTTTGACAAACCTTGATTACTAGGAGTGATGAATGTCATTTTAAAACCAGCTCTCTTTTGTTGTCTTTATTTCAGCTGCTGTCTCACTGCTGCTGCTGCTGCTGCTGCTGCTGCAACAACTAACTGGCGTCAATGTCTTGGCTTGAGGTAGATAAGATTCCCCTCCTACACACAGACACACACACACCCCTCTCAGTGCCTTATCAAGGCTATAGTTTACTTTAGTGATAAGTCCTACATAAGACGCAAACCTTAGTCTGATTCTGCAGCTGTGTGTCATGTCGGGTCCTGTGATGACTGGGTTTGGACTTGGATTACCTCACAGCCTTAAAAATGCTTCACCTCGACTTTACACAGAAGGTGTGCTTGCTGACTGTTTTGATACATTTGATAAATGATTTAATCTTTATCGTAAATAAGGTTGACCATAGAAGGTCAGAAGTTACACTAGAGCATTTAATTTATATCCTCATAAATAGGTCAATAAATGATCAGATGATTGCATTGTTGAGCAGAGGCTGTTACGAAACTAAAACAGTAACTAAGCCTGTGGATGTTCTTTCACAACTATGTTTCATACTCTGAGTTTTTATGCTAAATGCACTCTAAAATAAGAAATTAAACCAGTATTATTTAACTATTTTTAAGCATTTGATACAAAGGAACCCTAGCCACACAACAATTAGATAAATTACATGTTAATATGTTGAATGTTACTTCTATCAGATTACTGCTAATAACCATTAAATCATTAAAAAACTAAAGCTGCATTCTATTATTTTTTTAAACCACACAGAAGTTTGTCCAAAAAGTGAATGTAAATTTTACACATACAAGTAAGTCATCTGACTTTTTTTTTTTTTTTTTTAAATTCACTATCCCCACAAATTAATACAAATAAAGTTTTCCCACCCAGTGGACATTACCTCAGTGTTAGTGCTCTCTTGTCTCTAAGCTGCGAAGCAAATTTAATCACTCATACCTACAAGAATACTCTTTTCCAACATTCTTCTAAATCTGTGACTTCAAATGTAAGAAAGCTCTTAAAGAACCAGTGTGTAAGATTTGGTGCCATTTAGCAATGCACTTATTGCAGCCTCCTCACCTCACCCTCTCCTTTCAAGAGTGAACGAGGATCACTGGATCTTTAAATCCACAAAAACAAAGATTCATAACCATTTACTGCAAAATACTTTATCTAAATTATAATTCTACACTAAAGATAAAGGTTAAAAGGATGAAGTTAACTTTTTGAGTGTACTTTCTTCTTTCCTGAAGATAGCTTTTCTGTCTGCCTGCAGTGTTCATCATAGCACACACAGAGATAGAATAGAATAGAACAGAATGCCTTTTATTGTCACTATACGCATGTACAATGAGATTAAAAGCCAGCTCCAATAACAGTGCAATAGTGAAAAAAATATAAACATAGAAATATTCAGTATAAACATAGGCAAGAACATATAAAAATATATACAATATAAATAATAACGAGAGATGTAGACGGGTGGTGGGGGCTGAGAAGGGGAAGGTTGATTGGAGACTGGCTCTATTTATGGAGCGATGATAATTATACTCTTTGCACCCCAGGTGTCATTATACATACAGGTGAATGTTTTCACTTTTGCATCAGAGGAACAGGCTTCTTCTGGCTTAGACACACTCTCACATATCGCACATCACTCGCACAGTGGGAAGGTTTATCCAGCTCTGCACCTCACACCCTTATGATGAATTAATATTCATTTTTCCAATTAGAAAGACAGCAGTGCCTTTTGATTGCTCTCATGAGCTCCTGAAGGATCAACGTGCCCTAATGAAATGCTTTTATCACCTCTCACTATGTCATAGCGCTGTTGGAGCTTGTGAAGGTGTGTGTGGTGGAGCAATGCTGCACTTGTGCAGTGTCTTTATCTGTAAGCATATGTATACATGTGTTTTATGCAAGTGGGTAGAGTTTATAGTTGAGCAGCAAGATGTTTGAGCTGCCACTGTTAGCACTCGCAACACACATTAATACACTGTGAGTACGGTCCTCCTCTTATAGCATAAATCTGATTGATATTAGTTTCCTTTTTAGTTTGAGCCACATGTTTGATTCTAGTGGAAGAAAACAAACTGATGGCAACAGACAACATACAGATCCTAAATATTAAGCACTTAGCTCTAATGACTCTCATCAAGTTGTTTATTCTGAGCACACAATCTAAATTATGAAAGCCATTTTCTGTGTTAAGCAGTTAATCAACGCTCTTCTGTCACTAATCACATCCTTGACATGTTCCACTAATGCTCATCATTGTCTTGCAGATTAACAGTTGAGGGCAACTGCCACATTTACCAGGAAGCAGAGGCTATTGACAAATGTCCTCCACCTCACTCAGTTCCCACTTTTACACAACAGACTAATCAACTGATTTGCAAAAATGAGACACGAGAGAGGGAGAGAGAGCGAGAGAGCGAGAGAGAGAGAGACAGTATCAGCAGAGATTAATCAGAAATCCAAGATTAAAAAAAAAAGAAATAAGCTGTGGTAAAGGAAATAAATTGAAGACTTGAGAAGCTACAGCTGAACTAAAACTGTATCGACTGCAACAGCTTGTATACATTCCGTCGGATTGTTCCACTTGGATAGTTTTGCCAACCGCACAGAGCATAATACTCATAATCATCATTATCAAACCGTCTCAGCTCAGACATAAAATGTCACTTAGAGGCTCTTAATAAGATAGTTTCAAATGTATAATCCGGTGTGATGACATAATGGCAGCAGTGTTTCCATATGTTGATGCAATAGTACATTGATGATTATCTTGAACTCATGTTTCATAATATCTTAAAGTTGAACTCAATGCCCCCTAAAATTCTTGGTTTTGCTGACCTCTAGCAGTTTAACGTCTATGTACGCAGCAGTAATGTAGAAGTGTGCTCCAGCATGTGTCAGTACACCATGATATCATTGTCAGGTGTGATTACAGGTGCAATAAAGTACACACTTCTGACCCACATCCTGTGGGTTACATTGAACTTCATATGTTGGAAGTTTGAAGTTCATCCAGACTGCAATAAGAACAAAACTAAACGTACACCAGAGTATGTTGAACAGTGCTGTGGTACTCGAGTCTGTACTCAACATATTTCCTTTAGCGTCTGTATTGGTACTTGGCCATTGGTTTCGCCAAATATTGTAGTGTCCAGCAATATATATATTTTATTCTGAAGTCATTTCCTCATCTGTGTTTCTGAACAGATGCATGTTGTTTTTTTATATTTTCCATTGGCAGTCATGGAACCATAATTTATTTTCATAATTTATTTTTATTTCAGCTGGTCACACAATAGACACTGGAGAGATAGGGGTGTCTGTGAGTTTACAATAGCATGGTAAATAAGTCTGTGTCATAAATGCAAATGCACACAAAGGTAGATAGGTAGGTAGGTTTGAAAAATTGATGATTTTGTTGTTTTCCTGTGTACAGAATGTTATTATCACACCATGATAGACTCAGACTAAAAGACTCAACAGTTATGACGTTAAATTAATGAAAATGTGAAGTTGCACTTCAGCTTCATGTGGCTTTATACTTAAAGTAAATACTGTTTACTCATTTCATTCATGATCCTACAATGTTGTTACACTATACTTGCTTTTTGATCATTAGAAATAACAGTGCAAAATGATTATCTTAAAACAGAAAGTATACAGACTGTAGCATCACAGACATGCGTGGTATGTCTTAGTTCTGACTTCTTAGTTTCAACTAGTCCTGGTTTTGGACTTGTCTTCGACTTGACAAGGTCTTGACTACAGCACCGATGTTGATTAATGAATTAGTAGCTGGTTGGTGACTGAGTTGACACTTTTTGCATCTGTCTCACAGTAAAATCCCTCCAGGTGTTTGAAGGCTTTTCTGTGAAGCAGCTCCAGGAAATGATAAGCAGATATTAACAGCAGTTCTTTGTCCAACTGATAAAACATATCTGCATGATGCGTTCACATTATTACAGCAGCTACAACATTTACATTACAAGCACAGAAACTCCAGCACACACTAGGAATTTCCAGATTCATTATTTATTTATTTATTTATTACGTATTAGTTCAGTCATACATACAGTGTATTAATAAGCCGAAGTTCATAGTAGAAATTGCTTTAGCGGCAGAAAAGTATACGACAAATTCTGCTTTGGGATGATCTAAGGTTTGAGTCGTGCCTTTGTATGGATGTTACTGTACACGACACACTGATCTGCACTGAACTGAGCTGTGATGAGCCATTACTTCGTGACTTGAGCACTCATACAGCTAAGTTTGAGGTTTGATTCCCACTGTGTCCTGTCACACTGTGTGAGTCATGAGCATTGATAACAGCACCGTACTCTTGATTAATGGAGAAACGTTGTAGAGGCGGAGCACATGCTGTCCGATCTGGTCACACGCCAGCCGTGATGCCTCTGTCTCATTCTCACTGGCATAGCAGGTGATCAGCCAGGTGATAACACAGGCAGCTGCTTCGTCTCTGATGCTGATTGGCTGGAGGAAAATGTGTCACTCTGCTAAAAAAAACAAGAACCCAGCTGCATGTTGAAACAAACCAGTATGGTGCTGCTGTAAATGAATGTTATATGAGGCTGTTGTAAGGTGAAAATGTCAACTTCGGAGAGAATATATCGGTTCGGTGTGAGAGCTTGAAAAACAGCAGTGTGCTGGTTTTGTTTTCAGTCAATGAGTCAGACAAAAAAATGTAAAACCAAAATGAAAGATTTTTCTGTAACAGAGTCAAAAGTTTTCACTGGCCTTACCATTCGATTACAATTCACTTGTCAACAGTTTGAATCAGGGTGGGAAATTATCACCAATCACCACCAAACTGGTGGTAAAATCTAAAAGTGCCTGGAAGATACTGAGATCCATTAAAGCAGTTAGATAAATCTGAGCTCCCTTTATATTTAGAGAATGCTTTCAGAAATCAGACTAGAGTCTACGGGCTGCATCATTTCAACACCAGTATCTATGTGAGACATCTCAGTACATAAAACTCTTGTCCGTCTCTCAGAGTTGGATAGCACCTCCCTATTTCTTGGCTGATTAGCAGCTAGTTGTACTCTCATTCTTGGAGATGTTCAGGGGGAAAAAGGCTAACTTTAAAAACTTTATCGTACAGCCAAGGCCAGAAAATCAGCAATCAACGTTAGTAGGCTATAACTTTGTTAAAGCTGCAAACCCAGATTATGCTCTATCACAGCATTGATGCAAAATCTATGACATTTGTATCGCGATGCATTTTAGATTTGAGAAATTTACGCAACTCTACGTAGTAAGCAGTCGAATATAAAAGAGTAAATTAGTTACATACAATATGTATGTGTCAAGCCAAAACCAGCAGTGCATTTACATGCACCTAAGTAACCCTGTTACAATTGTCTACTTCAGGAAGCTGATTTTTTTTAAAACATTGTGTAAACAAGAGGCATGGTAATCATAATTGTCATAATAATCTTATGTTTCAAATTGTCATGCACGTGAATATGTATAAAAAGCCAAACAATTGTGATAGCTGATTGACTGAATGAAAGAAAAGATCATAACATGTATTGAAACATCCTCATATTTGAAGTGAATGCATTCAAAGTCAGACTAAAACTGAAACTAACACAATGTTGTCTCTAGTGTCACATTCAGCCACATTCTTTTGTGAGGGAAAGTGGTGTGAACCCACTACAGTCTGTCTTCTCACTGTGCTGCAGCTCTCCAACACTTACTGACATTCATGTTTGTTCGTGTTTGAATGACCTGATTTCTCTAAGTAACCTGGTTTCTTAAGTGCATGTGAAGGTACTGCAGTGTAGGAAGTGTCTGTGAGTGTGAGTCTGTACTAAAGCAATTCTGTGTGAAGTAAGGATTCACTCTAAGGATTAGTTCTTAATTTGAAAGTTTTTTTTCTTTCTTTATTCTGGAGCTTTTGCCCTTATCTCACAGGCTTCATCAGTGGGAGAAGCTGATGGAAGCAGATGTATATGTTCAATTATTCTGAGCACTTTCTTGTCCATGTGGGCTTAAAAGATAAACAAGCTCAATTCAAGGTCCACTTACTCCCTCATTCAAAGCTCAAGTATAAATCCTGCTACATCGAGATACATAGTAAGTCTGTATGCTGGACTCTTGGCCAGTGCAATCTTCTGAGACTGAATTTTATATGCAGCAACAAGTCCAGAGGAACATTTAAGCTGTCAGTATGTTTCTCTTCCATTGGTTGAATAGCTTCTGGAGGCTTGTGTTTGGTAATTTCTGTGTGTGTGAAAAAGTAAGCAGGGATTGAACCTCTCATTTTACATCTTTACACAGCTATTTCTGTCGCTTTTCATGTGAACATCAGAGTGCAACTTCATGAACGTCTTCCAGGAGAGACTGTCTGAAAAGGTGTGCTGTTATTCCCGCATTTAAGTGATATCACGTCTCCCTCTTCTTTATGATGGCCACCACCTGACATTCAAATGTGGTTGTTCTTACCAAACCATAGATGCATCAATTTCAAATCAACAATTTTGTGTTTTTGGAGCTTTCTATGCAATACATTTGTTAAAATCCTTTGTTGGTATTGACTGGAAGAAAGCCACCAAAGGTGAAACAGGAAGAGAAAACTAATTATTTGAAATCCCCATAGGAAGAACGATATCCAATAAGAGACTGCCTGACATGACGGGTGTGTATTGTAGCCTGACATGGACAGCAGGCCAGTCAGTCAACCAAACAGGGAAATGAGACTTGCTGTTCGGCTTCTAGATCAATATCCGTCACCTTTCTCTGAACCACCAAGTGACGACACCGCAAACTGAACTGAAGCACAGATTACACAGAAACAGAGGCTCTAAACTGCCGTAGGCAGAGCCAAAATGGGATTTTACAGTTTATGTGTTTTCTTGGCTACCTCAATCTCATTAGACAGTTTTTAATGGAGAAAAGTCATCTTGGTTATGTACTTTTTACACACACACACACACACACACACACACACACACACACACACACACACACACACACACACACACACACACACACACACACTGTTGTTGTTTGTCAACTAGACATAGCTGCTGTCTCTCCTCCTGATGTTGTTCACTGCTGCAATCCATTTCAGGGCCTCCATGGATATTAAATGGATTAGCATGGAGAACATGCAGAGAAAAAAAAGCCAATTTAAAGGTCAGGGAAGAAGACAAACAAACTACTTACTTCATGTCAGATGTGAAAAGTGTTTTTGCTTCGCCTGTTACGCCCCAGGGCAGATCGGGCAGATGTCATATGTCCCCATATTAAAGTGTGTGGATTCATTATAGATTCACAAGTTATTTGTTGAACTGTTTCTAATCAAAGCAGTGAAATTATTTAATTAAGTTTGTTATGACAGAATTCTTATTCTCATTTGGACTATTAAATTATATATATCAATAATATAGTCATGCATCGACAGTGATGTTTTGCAACCATCTGGTAATTCTAACTGATTAGATATTTCATCTATTTCTGGGATATTAAAGTTTCAACTCTAATGTTTTATTAATGGAGTTTACTCGGTGGGTACATCTACACTGTATGAAACACATCTATAACAATGTACAAAAGGTGAAAGAGCACTGGACACTGCAGTAAGTCATCACGGCCATTTGGATTTATCATCTAGAAACTGTGAATGTCCACCGACCCACAGACCCAGAGCCTGCTAGCACCTGTTTAGGTTATTCAACTTAATCATTTTGGAGGCTGCAGATTGTTCATAGTGCAGTTGAGTTGTATAGCATTATACTGAGAGGTGGATGTGTTTCTAATATTTACTGTACTGCATTGATATACATAAGGTTGGCAAAGTATTAGAAACACCTCTGCAAAACAGCACTATACTGTAAGAAACCTGCAGTGTCCAAAAGAACCAATAAGTTAAATAAGCACCTTTGTAGAACAGATTGAACAAAAACTGAACATTCCAACTTTTTAGTTGTTGTCAGCTTGTTAGTTTTAGTTTGTTATAGATTTTAAACTATCAACTGATGTTCACAAAGTTGAAGGCCACAGCGTTACATGACATTTTGGACACTCATGTTCTTTCTCCCTCTCTCTCTCTCTTTCTCTGGGTTCAGGGTCGTCGGGAGTCGATGCCTGTGGTAAACCAGGCGGTGCGGCGGCGTTACTCTGGGCAGCTGATGTTGCCTCCTCTGTGGAGGAGACACTCTTGCCAGGATCCTACATTTGACACCCGGCGGGCATCTACAGCACAGGCTCTGGCACTGGACAGACTGGAAGTGCTGTACAGCCGAGCACTGGCCAGTCATGACGAGCACCGGTCAGTGACACACAGGCACTCTTTGTTTGTTTGTTTGTTTGTTTGTTTGTTTGTTTGTTTGTTTGTTTGTTTTTGTTTGTTTCTCGCATCACTGTGTATAGTAGTGCAGGTTGATATGCATGCATATTAAGGAGATTAAACACTGCTATTGTTTGTGGTGACTCTTGATACCACTCCTACATTATTTGAGAAAGCGACAGATTAAAGGTCTCTGTTGAAGTGTCTCATCAAAAGTTCATCTTTAGAGAATCATGCTTTTTAAATGCTGCCTCTTGATGTTCATGTAGTATATTTTTTTTATGAAAAGGATGGGCGTTTTTCTGTTGTTGTAATCCATTGCAGGAGCTGTCGTTCTGCTATGTTTTGGTTATAAGTTGGACCATCTGTTGGCCTGTGTCACCAAGGCTAATGATGTGTATCCTGCTCAACGCTGACACATTTGCTGGGATATTTATTAGTGTAATGGAAAATAAGTGAAAGTTTTGGTTGAAAATCCAGTTTCTGACTACAGAAACCCTCTTTGTTTCTTTGGCTGTGCCTTCCTCTCTCTAAGGTCAGCGGACATAGTTACCTCAGCTCATTAGCTCCGGGTCTCTTTCTTGTGTGTCATAGTTTGGTTTGCTGAGGAACCAGCAGGGCTTTTGTCTAAATGACTTTCTGAATGATATTCAGTAAAGACCAGCTCCACACACACACACACACACACACACAGGAAAAAGGGTGAAATGTGTTTTGTGGTTTCAGGTGATAATGAAAGCTCTCTTTCCTTTATAAAATGCCTGGTAATTACAGTAACAGGAAGAGGCCTGTCACTGAAAGGTCATAGGTGTGTGTATTTTTGTTTCCCGTATCTCTTTATTGTCTCCATTACTGTTACTGTATTCCTTCCACCAGTTCACAATATTAACGCTTAAACATTTCAAAACATCATATGCGTGTTCTGTCCAGACAATAATGATAAAATGGTGCAGTTTATAACATTCTAATGATATTTTTACATGATATAGCCCATATTTTACCTTCAGGCAAATGAACACAAGTGGGACTCTCAGTATTCAGTACTGTAACCCTGTTGCTTTGACATCATGCTAATAAAGCTGAATTTATTTGAATGTATGTCATGTAGCCAAATCTTCCAAACATCAAATTACTGTAGGTATTACTCATTAAATAAAACTTACACTAACCTATTATGGCAAGCAGTATTGGGCATTAAACTACACTTAATGATGACCAAATGCCATCAAAAATACCAGAAATGTATAAATACAGCATAAAACATATACATTTTATGTACATAAATCACAATTAGAACTCCAACTAATGACTATCTTCATTTTCTAGTAATTTTACAATTAATCAATCTGTATGTTTAAGTCTGCCTTTCAATGCATATGTATATTAAAATGATCTCCATTATCAGAACTTAATTGTCTGCACAAAGTCAGCATGACTTTTGAGAACTGTGAGCCACAACACCACAGAAGTGTTGCATTCAATAGTATCCTTTATTATATTGTTCCACTCATCATATCAATAAACTAAAATCTGGACACTGTAATGTCCAGACAGCTCTGACCCTTTGAAATAGTTTGGTTGTTTTTAGTATGTTGACTCATGGCGGCACGGTGGTACAGTGGTCACCTCAAAGCAAGAAGGTTCCTGGTTTGAACCTCGGCTGGGGCCTTTCTGTGTGGAGTTTGCATATTCTCCCCGCGTCTGCGTGGGTTCTCTCCGGGTACTCCGGCTTCCTCCCACAGTCCAAAAAACATGCACTTAATAGGTTAATTGGTGCCTCTAAATCTTGGGTGTGAATGTGAGTGTGAACGAGTGGGTGAGTGTTTGTCTCTATGTGCAGCCCTGGGATAAACTGGCGACGTGTCCAGGCTGTACCCCGCCTCTTGCCCAAAGTCAACTGGGATAGGCTCCAGCCTATAGGCTGGTGAAAAAGAGTCAATTTAATTGGATTTCTTAAACAACATTTCGTTTCTGGCCCCAAAAAACTAATAGTGCAGACAACAAATTGCACACACTGCTAACTGAATAAGCACACATGCACACAATAGAGATGGACAAATCAATTCACATCAAATCTCTTTACTTTCTTTAAGGGTTGGCAATCAGCTACAAACAGAAAGACGTGAACAGTAAACAAAGGATAAGAACAAATTGCTCACAGACGTTTTGTCCAGAAAACAAAGAAAATAGTTGTTATTAAATAAGAAAGTCAGCATCGAAGAGAGGGAAAGAGTTCTCAGCTGAAATATTTTGTTTGGTTGTGTCAGATTTTCCTCATCATGTCAGAGGTGCTTTCACAAATATGAACTGAATATTTACTGAAGGCTACAAAGACAGTTCATCTTTCAGCCAAATGAAGTTATTAACCAGAGGTCCTGTCTGATTAATAAGAGTGATGATAAACACCAATGATGATGATTTGCACACGGGACAAACAAACAAACAGATTAAATACTGTATGTATATTTCTGTTTGTGAACCAGATGGGAAGAAAACTGATATGAAGAAGTGAAAGGTGAAGATGGAGAGCAAGAGACGAGACAGAGAGCAATAAAAGGCGAGACAGACAGAGAGAGAGTGAGAGAGAGAGAGAGAGAGAGAGAGAGAGAGAGAGAGAGAGAGAGAGAGAGGCTGAGGCTCGTTTCAGCACTCCGGCTCGTGGACAGCAGCGGACCGTGCTGCACGCGCCGCTCTGTGTCCGTTAACCGTTAGAAGCGCGAGGTTTCCTCCTCAACCTAACAGTTAGCCCAACGCTTTCTTTTTTAACGGTCAAACGTTAAACGTTAACATTTTTTTTTAAAGAAAAAAAAATAACAGTAAAAGTAGAAAATGGAGTGTACCACGCTGAGCAGAGAGGGAGCAGGGCTCGCCAAGCCACCCAAACATCTGTGGCGCCAACCCAGGACTCACATACGGATCAAACAGCGCTTCAACTCGGACACCGAGCGCTACCTGTGCCGCAACCGGACTCTGGAGAAGCTGCGACCCGGGCTGAAAAAACCACGCATGTCCTGGCCCACCTCCTTGAAACGGTAACCTCTTTCCCCTCTGAAGTGTCTAAACAATCCACAGGTTATAATCGGATTAATTGTTCACTTAAATTAACTTTGTAAAGATTAAGATTAAGTCCCGAACTTCAAACATTAACGTCAACATTGCCGTTAGAGAGCAGCAATGACTGATGACTGACAGTTTATTGTCATGAGTATGTTCCCTATGAAGGAAGGTGCATTCATTTAATCATTTAGAAGGTATTTACATAAAAAGGATATAATAAATCTGCTTAATTACAAACCACAGAAAGCATATTAAATACGTACTTTTTATGTTTTTTTTATATGTATGGCGTTTGAAATGATTTGTACTTAGTTTGCTCACACATAAAACTGTATAAATAACCACCAGACATCTCCAATCTACCTCCATCCACCCTGTTTGATACTAATTTCCTGGAGACCACATGGAGCAATGATTGATGACTGTCTAGAGGTCATTATTATCATAGTTAGCCACAACATGTAGCCTGGATTATCAGTGCTGAAGAGTCTCTGCTTCCTCTCACCCTGCTGACATAAATAGATGATGAATATCAGGGGGTTAGTGAAGCACTGACTGATAAGATGAATTAATATTAGATTAGTTAATTATTAGTGGGGCTGTACATTTTCATGGTTCTGAATGTTCCCCTAAATGTCATTAAATCGGATTTGTCATTAAAAAATGCAAAGAAATGCAACAAATCAGACCATAAAGTCGATGTTTTTCTATATTTGATGAAGAATAAATTATTTCTCATGTGACAGTGCGTTTCTAAACCAGTGTCTTATCATGTCAACCCTTGTGTTTCCAACATTCCCCTTAAGAGTTGGTATTTATTGTTACTTAGTGCCCCCAGTTTGGAGTGCATCAATTATGGACAGCTATTGATGAAGAAAATACACATTTAACATAGTATAGACTAATTGAATCAAGTAATGTCTAGGAGAATCCTTTAGCTCTTACTGGGTTGTGTTCCTTGATCAACGCAATACACATTGGGGACAGTGCAGACTCGCTAATCAGGTGACGTCTTGAAACATCTACCAGCCCTGTAGTGTTTGTTTGCTTGTCAACTTCAGGTCTTAATGCAAATGCCCTCCTGCCCTTTGTTACCTACCCCACAGTACCTTCCCTTACCTTTTGTTCCCTACCCTTTTACATATTCTCTGACCACGGTTGTCTTTCTGTATAAAAGTGTTCCATTTCATTTGCTCTGGGTCAACTCTCTGGCTCAGATACCCTCTGTGACCGTCAGTTCACCAGTGTGCCGGCATGCTTTTTTTTTTGTTAACACACACCACCACAGCAAACATCTCAACTGGACTCGATGATTTCTTCGACACTATACACGTGTATCTTTTATGATTATATTACCTATGATCAAAAACTTGTGCGTTGACAACTTTGCTAACAGCCAAACATCAAGCAAGTGCAGACAGTAAGAAGCCCAGCTCAGCATCTGCCTTTTATTTGACCAATTTCACAAGATGACTAAAAACCAGCCTGAGATTTAATTTACTTTTTTATTTACTTTTGTCTGGTGACTTCTTGCTTGATTGCTCTCTCTTTTTCCTCACTCTTAACGTCCTCTATCCCGTGCTGCCCTGCTCTGCTTCTGCTGAGCCTGGTTACATTGCCTGCTCTCCTGGCTCCAGTTTTGGTGTTTATTCTGACATCACTTCCATGACCACAGGCCTGAAAACCTCCTCTTCCTTTTACAAATTACGTTGTGTTGACAAACATGATCCCTTAAATATATTTTCTGTCGCAAATTAGCTGGATATAAACATAATATCTTGGAGACAGGGCGGCCCCGTAACATTTGCTGTCTGATAAAAGTTAGCAGTATTACTTGCTTGTCCTTCATCCTCCACCTTTGTTTATCAGCTACAACACAGTTATTGGGATTTCTAAAGAAACTTCAGACACTCAGCTGCCGTGGCATTTTGCAACACTTAGGCTATGTATGCAGTCGGAGTACATCAGAGGGGAAACGTTTTCAATTTCACCAAAATAAGAGAAATAGTTGTCATTTGTATCATTTGTGCTGTAATGTGTTATGCGCTTCTTATTTTGGATTGTATCTATATTTGAAGAATACTTGTCAGCACATTGGTGTTTGTGTTGAAGAGTCGTTCATTTTCAGTGACTTCTTGGAGCCTGTTAACACTGAGATGGCTGTGGAGGAAGTTCAGCATGGCTGGCACCATATAACCTTGGAAACGTGTCTGTGTTTTGTCAACATGGCTTTCTGGGAGATCAGGTTCACGTGACTTTCATGTAAATTTTCATGCTGTTGCTGACCTGTTTCGCAGTTCCTCTGTGGGAGGAAAACACAGACGCCGTGGTGTTGGAAATCATGCAGTTTAATGCAATTACCTGTTATTGCAAGTTAAGAACCATGCAATTACAGATTAATGGATTCTCTTTATTGTTGAGATGAATCATAAATCCAACATGCAATAAAATAAAGAAGGATTTATTTTGGAAGGATTTTTAACGATGGCACTGGCAGGATTAAATTGAAATAACTGTGATTGGAGTAAAGCAGTCTGTCTGTTATTCAGGCTGGGCTCTATGTCATACTCCATGAACTTTACAGGATGATGGAGGAGATGTGGGTGATGGTTTAGTAGCTAACGGTAAACTGCTCAGTAAACCTCATCAGTCAGGCTGATGAAGGGATCTGCTTCTGTGTGTTCATACCCCAGCACTGCCGGGGGAGAGATTGATGGCTGGTGTTTGCATTTTACCTCTTTTTTCTATTATTTTGCACTTTTTTTTTTTTTTTTTTTACATCTTTTGCTTTTGGCATTGATAATTTTGAAAATACAGAAAG